>JAQFXN010001755.1:0-14331 GCA_034693365.1 Liacarus xylariae
TCTCTCTCTCTCTCTCTCTCTCTCTCTCTCTCTCTCTCTCTCTCTCTCTCTCTCTCCTCTCGTAAAGTTAAAAATCTAAAGAAATGTTGTCTTTGAGTGACAGCTTATGCTATATTAACACAAAATCTACAGATATTTTTCTTTCAGAAGAAAAACTAGACTTTAGATACATAAGTGATGCATATGTGCTAAAACAGAAAAATCGAAAAAATAGAGTATATTTTTTGATGAGTTAAGTCAAAACTAGCCTACAATACATCAAAATTCTTCTGTCAATTAGTGTATGATTTTGGTTCACGATTCCCATCCTATTATCAATTAGTTTAAGAATAAATAAATAAATAAATAAAATATTAGACATTCATAAGGATGTTATGGATGTTATCGAAAGGTTAGTGTCATCTCTGATAACATGGAGTCTTTTATTATCAATGGCCAACTCTAGTAAAAGTTTGGCTCAATGCTAGTTTTGCAGCTATTGATCTGTTTAATCCCGAAGCAATTCAGCAAGATTCTATTGGTATTTTGATATATTTCGTTAGGCTGCATACACGAGCACTTGGCTATCACTACATAATTCTATATCCAATAGCATAGATCTTATTGCCATTTATCGCAATTAATATACATTTAAACAATTAATTTTTGTTTCGTATATCAAATGACATAAATTGAGGAAATAAAACAGAAAATCAATTGTCTTGACTTCAAAGCTACGTTTAATTGATTTAATGATTTATTATTGCTTTTTTCTTCAGGTGCGCTACAGTCTATGGCCAGTGCTAGTGGTGAATCAGCCACAGACTATCATAACAGTTGGGGAATGTGTGGAAATGATGGTATGTCTGACAAACTTATATACATTAATTTGAATATACAATACATCACTGAAATACTATTAAAGTAATCAGAGGTGTAAGTTGTGATACAACTGATGCAATACTATTTACAGCATTTATAGCATAAAAATCTTGCATCAGTTGTATATACAATCAAAATTGACACCTATGTAAATAATTATTAATTCAAATAAAAGAAAATATCTAAAAATTGTTATTGCAATCTTATTGAATAAAAAAATTAATGTATTTTTATCTCTAAACAACAAAATTTTGATTTAACAGTAAAAGTGGACTCGACTTCGCTGACATCACATGCTCTTTCAGAATCTGATTCAAACATATATTCAACAAGTGTGGATCATCTAAATTCTCCATACGCTGAACTGAGCCCAACCCATCAGACATCATATAGCAGTTCCTATCTCGAAAAGTTAGTCTGTTTTGTGTAAATATAAATAATTAAATAATATATAATATCAGAACAGTTTTTCTTTTCCTCTTATTATATATCTATTTATTTATTTAAAATATAAAAT
The DNA here is from genome assembly GCA_034693365.1 of Liacarus xylariae. NCBI lineage: Eukaryota > Metazoa > Arthropoda > Arachnida > Sarcoptiformes > Liacaridae > Liacarus > Liacarus xylariae. The sequence goes on from JAQFXN010001755.1 coordinate 1,379, forward strand.
TCTAATTTATATATAAACAAAGCTAACAAATTGGTTTTTGTCCATTTCCCTCGCACTAGCATGCAGGCCGCTTATCAAAATCCTTATAGCGCTGGTTCTGCAGCCGCGGCCGCAATCACTAATTATTATCAACAAGCCAATCCCTCTTATCTCCCTAGCGTTATCTCTCAGACATATAATGGTAAGTGACTTATACTATAGATTTTTTTATTTTATCTAAAATGTTAAGAATTTAAGACATTATTTCATTCTATTGTGCGAAAAACTCAATTACTTTTTTATGTTACAAAACAGAAGAATCAGTTTTTTAAAAACATTTTCCCCTGAATTTTGAGTTATGGTTAGAATAGTTACGAAATGGTTCTTACATTCGAATAAAATCTATAATTTATTTATAATTTGTGTGACTTTTCTTATATTAATATTAATTTTATAAGACTTCTGTAATTTGAGAATATTTTTTTCAAATTAAAAGTTAAATATTTATCAGTAAAATATATTTATTTCAGTTTGTAATTTGAATATCGCTTACAATTTATTCACACTTTTTTTTAATGTCTATTGATTTTTAAGTGACTGTCTTTGGATTTATTTGAATTTTTAAAAAAATAAATATCAAAATAAATAAAGCAATTTTGCAATTATGCAGACATTATCTAATTCTATGCCCTCTTGTATATTGTGGTTCAATAGACTGTTCAATATTTTTGAACTGTTTTACTCTAAAACACGACAGAGAAATAAGACACTTAACTCTTATTCTGATGTTTGTTAGAGAGAGTTAAAGGCCGTATTGCAGTCTTTATGCTAGAGTGAGGTCCTCTCGAATAACAGTACAAAAGCTTACATCAGTTGATTGTAAAAATCGATCACAAATATTAGATAAGCTGTTTGTGTAGAGCTATAATTAATGGTTTGGTATTTTTTTTTATAGACGGCCAACACCGACAATATTTAGGCATAAAGTAGAGGAAGTTTTAAACCATTTTTTATTAACAATTACAGAGATGTTTGGGTAATATTTGGTTGAAAGCGGTTTTTGAGTTTTAAAAAACCTTTTGTACGAAAACATAAGGCATTTTTGAGAGTTTCATAGCCATACCTCCCTTAGCCATCCCTAGTATTTATATACTGGTATTTTTCAGGTTCGCGTTCAGTGAGCTCTCAATGTAAATCGAACTCATCAGCACTGGCAGCACAGGCCGCTTATCTCAATCCATCGCCATTTAGTACAAGTTTTAATAGTAGTAATACCCAAACAGCACAAAACCCCTACTGCTATGGTATTATAGGTTCAAATTTTTTCACTTTTTATTATTTTATGACAGAATATCAAAAATTATAATTAATTACTTATATTTTGTGAGAATTTTGCATTTCTTTCTACTAATAATTCTTAGGCCCCTATTCATCCTCGTTCTCCAACTCGGGCGCCAACTCTATGTCTTTGGCCAACTGTCAACAGCCGGCTTTTGATTATTCCACATACGGTGGTTTCAGCCACACCAGTGGTTATTCGCCTTACTATACGTCAGGATATGGCGGATATATTCCAAACTCTTCTACTAATGTAAATAGTTCTTCGTCTTCTGCCTCATCGCTGGCCCTCTCATCCACAACAAACTCGTCGACCGGAGCAACATATCAGTTGACACAATTACCACAACAATCAGGTAATGAACCAAAACTGAGACTGAGTTTAAATAAATTTATAATTATTTCAAATCAAATTTGATTAAAGATCCAAATTTATCACATTATCATCCCATCGAAGACTGTCCATCGCCTATAAAGACAGACATTCATCAAAATACCAGTAGTGTTAGTGCAAAGAAAGGTATTATTCAATTCAGTTTTAAAAGTATTTAAAATTAATAATTGGTTTGAAAAATGAATTCAATTGAAAGAATACTTTGAGACAAACGTTTAGATAAACAGAAATTGTTTGAAAACCTGTAAAACAGACTTACCTGTAGTACCTGTGCGTAGAGCTGACAATTATTGTGAGGCCAACTAAGGTTATATTTGTTGACCCATTATATTCTGTTCATTACTATAGGAGGAACAAAGTCAGGTCGTGGTCGGGGCCGACGACCGCCTAATCCATCGCCCGATCCGGAGAATAATTTGGAGAGAGTATACATTTGGGATTTGGACGAAACGATTATTGTTTTTTTATCGCTATTGAATGGAAGTCGTGTTACCCGTGTTGTAGAGGTTTGTACTTATTATTTATTGACTGTAATAGAAATATATGTTTGAAAATAAGTTAAAACCAAAAACGAAGAGAAAGTAAAAAATTTCTTATTCTTTTTTCATTTTTGCATTCGGCTAAATAGGAATTGCAGAATAAGCTCAGGGGGATATTTCACTAATTTTATACACTTTACTAAATAATAGTTAATTATAAAATTGTTTATATTATTTATAAACAAAGTGAAATATCCCTTTGAACTAGGCATGGACAAAAGGGGGTATAGCCAAAATACCCCCCTCTGTGATGAAGAAAAAACGACCAAATTAGAGATACCCCCCCTCCCCACCCTAAAAATTTTGAAAAATTCTTGCAGTAATAGTCGAAATGCTATTAAATTACGTCATTTTTAATTAAATTCTGCAGGAATTTCACGAATGAAAAATACCCAAAACCCCCGTGACTTTGAAGCTCTTATCAGTACATTATACCCATCCTGACTTTGAGTTCATTGTCCATCCCTACTTTGAATTTATACTTCATTATTATAATGCAATTCCTATTTAGCCGAATGCAAAAATGGAAAAGGAAGAAGAAATTCAATTTATCTTCTTTTTTGTTCTTAACTTATTCTGAATTCAATATACTGTAATTGAAAATAAAATTAAGATATCGTCAAAACATTTGTATAAAAATGCTTTAAATCGACGAGAAATATAAATTGAAAAAAAGCATTTTCTCTAATAAATATATTTTAAAATTTTTTTTATTCATTTGATTTTGAAGCGAAAAAACTACTATTTTTTGTTATCAATTTTGAAAAATATATATAAATTTATGCAAAAAGTAGACAAATAGTGAATAAAAATGAATTGAATTGAATTTTTCTTTCAATACATTGTTAAAGCAATGCATTAAAGTTATAGTGAGTTTCGCACAGAGTCTTAATGGATGAGTGAAATATGAAACTGAAGTTTGGAAGCAAACCATTTTCATATGTTTGCTGAGAGGAAAGAGCACTAAAGCATCGCCACTATTATTTTTCTATACCTAAATCAATATCTTTCTTATATTGTTAGTCATTCTTTTGTCTATACATAGAAAAACTGAGGACAGGAGAGGGATAGGGAGGGGAGAGATAGAGAACTCGATTCATTCAATGATTACAATAACAAATTTATTTATTACAATTAAAAAGCTTTTAATATAATGTTGTTTACACTGAAAAATTGAGCTAATTTTTGCCGACATTCTTATCATTTAATGTGTAGAACACAACACATCCGGACATTTATGAATTGGGCATTCAATTGGAAGACCTGATCACCCGTTTCGCTGAGAATCACTTCTTCTATAATGATTTAGAAGTAATGAAAGCCATTAATAGAGCAAATAATTTATTGTTATCTTTAAAAGGACGTGGATCAAAACCACGTGGACGACACGGCCACTGATGACAACGGACAGGATTTAAGGTTAGCATCAGTTTTACAACTTTTAGATTAGGACTAGGATTTCAATTAAACAGCTTTTTGGGGTTTTTTGATTGAATACAAATAACCAGTCTGAAATTTCTCTCAAATAATTGTCTATTTTATATACCATTGCCAACAATAACATGAATTTATTTTTATTAATGAATAGAGAAAACTTGGATTAAATTAATTAAAATATTAGTCAAAGCAAAACGTAAACTGTTGTCTGAGTTTATTAAAAACTTTCATACAGTGGGTATGAAAGTTGTCTTTTGATGAATAAATGAATTAAATAGAAAATTTTTATTATAAAAAATTAATGATTAAAATTAATATAATATTAGTAACTATATATATATTTTTGATATAAATTTAAGAAAATACTAACCTATGCCCGCGCAATTCAACATAAGCTGATTTATTTTAATGTTAATTAGGACTGAATTTCTGAGTTAACAAATCTAAACTGTATTGACTGGACTGACATCTATTTGTTTGAATTCACATTTACATTATTTGAAATTCTTGTTATAAAAAATTTTCAAATTAAAACTTATTTTTAAATTCCAATCAGGAATTCAATCTATAATTCAACACAAGTGCTAATACATTATTAGAACCTAATTATTAGATAATTTCTACTTAAAGGCAATTTATATTTGATTAGGAATTAATTAATTGATTGAATGATTTAATTCTCATTATATTTAATGAGAATTAGAACTAACTATTCTATTATTTTATATTAAGTAAAAATCTTGAAATATATTAAATATAATTTCAAAAATTAATTTCCTACCTCCTGAACAAGGTTCTAATTATGGACCGAAAGTACTCGAGTTTTAGTTAAATAAATATCATCATTTAAAATAATTGAAAGTTTATTTGAAAAGTACAGTAATTAAAATTATAATGTAATCTTTGTAACTAGGTGTATTTTATTCTAAATAATTATGAAAATTGTATGCATCTATAAATAATTATATTAATATTCATAATGTATAATATTTATTGATTGCGAATGAAATTTTAAGTCAGTTTTGATTTAATGAATAACTTATTTAAGAGACATATTATAAATTAGAATCAATTAAAACCATTGAATACACATTTTAAAAATATATTTTTTGGAATTAATATTGATATTTATTATGATAAGTTAATTACTTTCCAAGGCTTATGCAATGGGTCTGTGCACTTTTTCTTAATTATTACATATTAAACTATATAATGCAATGAGAGGGGAGTGGAAAAGCTTAATAAAACTGAATAGAGAGCACAGTCAGTGTGTGTACAGTTATTAAGAGAGTTTTTGACGTTAAATGAAAAGTATTTTGCCCGGAGAGAGAATAAATTCAGATATAAAGTCGTTAGAATTCTAAAAAAGCAGGAACTATCAATGTCTGCCCTGTCACAATTTAGCCCAGACTTTGGTTTAAAACTCACTGAAAATACTTAAAATTTTTATTATTGAATTTTCCCAAAATAGAGAATTATTAGCGGAAATGAGACTACACCTTAAATTTCACTATCTAATATTGCCTTGTTACCAGAATAATTTATAAGAATAATTATGCCAAATGTGATTGATACAAAATATAATAACAATAATTTAATTGATTCCAGTAATTATAATTTCCAAAACGATGGTTTCCATACATCCGGTGCCTGTAATGCAGTAGGTCTTGGTCTGACTTCAGCTGTGAGAGGAGGTGTCGATTATTTGAGGAAAATGGCGTTTCGCTACAGAAGAATAAAAGAAATTTATACGCAATATAGAGATAATGTCGGAGGTATTGGCAATTAATTTACACTTATTCACAAATATTTATATTAAGAAAAGGTGTTTTTATTTATATCTCTCATTAATATATAAGCATTTAGAGACACATATGGGGGTCCATACCCTTCAATAATGTTCAAACCTATGTTCTCCCAATTAGATTACAAGACATAATTTCATATTAAATAATAATTTAAAAGTAAAATATTGTGATTAAATTGAAATCAAATTTAGAAATCTATTATTTGATTAATCAATCAATTTATTGATTCACGCAATCAAAATAAATTACTGCTAATAATTGCTTTAAATTGAATGAAATCTGATTATAAATTCATGAGTTAATCATAAGTTGTATTTTTAAAATACAGTTATTTAATACAATTGAATTGATTTTGAAAAAAATTATTTAAATTATTTTTATTTATTAATATTCCGAAAAAAATTATAACTCATTTCACCCAAAATTAATGATTGGTTTGTGTGCAGAGGGTATTATAAGACATAAAAAAGAGTTGAATATAGTTATCAATCACTTAATGTTTTTTTTTTAAAAAACAATTTTTCCTCCAAAGAAATAAAAGTTCAAAATAGCATAATCTCAATAAACCTTTTTATTAATTGATTTTTAAAAAAACTTAAACTGATATATACCCAGAGGTAAACCAGTGAATACCGACACATAAAATATAAGCTATATTTATATGTATTATGTAATAAGTTTTTATGACTTGAATTTCAATTATAGAGAATAGCACTGATATTACAGCTTAAGTTTTTTAAAAAAAGATCTCAATAAAAATCTAAATTAATTATTCGTTTCCATTACTTAAAGAGAATAAAAAAAGTGTTTCGATATATAAATATGTTTTTTGAGCGAAAACAAAATTCTGACTCGTCTTTAGAAACCTTCAACTTTTAAAACAGAATATTTTTATAGTCTTTCTATTCTTTAAGAATATGTATAAATACATGGAATAAAATTATCATTTTATCTGATCTTTAAAAGTGACTTATTTTTAAGATATTTGATGTGAATTTTGAGTAAAAAAATAAGTAATTCTGAGAAATGTATAAAACTTTAATTGTTTTTTAAATAGAATACAATAAAATAACTCAAAGATTTGACTTTAAAATACTTAAAAATAGATATTTATAGCCAAATGACTGAAACACAATTTGATTGCACGGAATTTACACTTTTTACTGTTCACTAATTGTTTCCGTTTGTTTGTCTGTCGTGTAAACTAATTATTTAATTTAATTCAAAAAACCCAATGGTTTAGGTCTATTAAGCAGTCAGGACAGAGAGAATCTGTATAAAATTCAACGACAATGGGATGCCATCACTGATAACTGGACACTCCTTGCACTCAATTGCCTGCAACTCATAAATACGAGGTATAGTTAATTGGAAGCTATTTCTATTGACATTTTGTATTAATTAGTTGTAATATTGTTTGTAATTAAGGCCCAAATGTCTGAATGTATTGGTGACATCGATTCCATTAGTGCCATCATTAGCCAAAGTAATGGTGTTCGGAGTGGCCGCTAATTTCAATGTTGACAACATCTATAGCGCCGCCAAAACAGGTATTAATGTATTGTATTCTACAGTCGATGTCATCCATTCATCGCTTCAATTAATAATTAATGTCTTTTTAATCGATCGATGACTTAAATAGTGTTGATTTAAATTATAATATGTTTGTTATCTGTATTTTAGGCAAAGAAAGCATTTTCGACCGAATAATAAATCGTTTCGGAAAGAAGTGTACGTATGTTGTGATCGGCGATGGAAAGGATGAAGAAATTGCTGCACAAAAAGTATGACAAATGTGTAAATCAAACAATGAATTTCATTGCCATTTCATATAATTTGATGTTTTTAGAGATATAAATGAATTCTTAATTTATTATTTTTTTCTCTTAACTGTAAATCATTTCGTTTTTACGGTTTGATTATCAGAAAAGAAAAATTTCTGTTTAAACAGATGAATGACGTAATGGTTAAGAATTTATTTTATTAGACTTTTTTAAAGTTAGAATTTATTTCTGTTTACTCCTAAAACCAATAATTTGTTTAACAAATAATTTAAAAGTAATTCTAATGCATTGAAAAGTTTGCTAATATTGGCTAAAACATTGAGATATCGTTAAATTACACACAATTTACAAAATCAATTGTCTTGTCGTTAGCCTTGAATTGCTTTATGGCATAAATAATGAAATATAAAGGTTTCGACATTTCGCCAGAAGTGCTTTTAAGATATTAAAATTTCTTGAACTTTTCTTTTTAAAAAACAAATTAAAGCACTTTATTTTATTTTTTCAATTATTAGTTCAAATATTTTTAATACGCTATCAGTAAATATGTAAACCAAATCATTTTTGTTTTATTCATATCATATTTTAGTAGTATTTTAAACTATAATAATAAAACCACAAATCATAAGCACAGTTACACAGATATGGAAGTAAAAAATATATTTAAATCCAAATTATCCTGTTATATCTTTTTTAGAATTGTAGCGATAATGATAAAGGTCAAATTAAATATTTTCGAAAATTAAAAACATAAAATTGAAATTTAATAATTGCTTAATAATCTGTTTAATTAATTAATTACTTGTTTTGCAGCACAATCTGCCCTTTTGGCCCGTGTCTGGTATATCTGATCTGATAGCATTTCACCATGCTCTAAAGCACCATCTATAAATATTAATTAATTTTAAATTTCTAATAAATATAAATATTATTTAATTTAAAAAAATTATTATTAAGTGATAAAAGAGAAAAAACATAAAAATAGCTGAAAACTGATGCAGAAATTTGATTTAACGAACACTAAATCATTCATTTTAACGACAACTTATTGAATGACAGATCGAAAAACAATTCATGAAAATTGAAACCCCTTTTCATCACTTCTGTAATATTTTGATCATTTATATGGTATTAAGTCATATAATTCAGCGTAAAAGTCATCATATCTTCTCTACTCTATTAGAGTTTAGTATCAAATAATCTTATATACAAATACAAAAAGTATAGAATAAGTATTATAAGAAATTTGTTTATAAAAGTCCTTGTTTTATTATTGATTTCGCTTTTTCTCTGTTCTGATTGTCTAAAAAAGTGAAATTAATTTATATATTTTTAAGTTTCATTCAATCTTTTCTCTTTTTTTTGAATAAAAACAATTTTAATATAAATATAAATTTAAATACTTTGAAAGTTCTCTATTATATGGTTGTAAGACATAATTGAACGGAAACAAACAATTTGCTACTTTTTGAACAACAAAAACAATTATTAATATAAATAATTTATAAAATAAAAAAAGAAATGCAAAATAAATTTTAATCAATCATTCATTTTATTAATTTTTATGTATAGAAACAAAATGAATAAAATTTTCGATTTTAATTTAAAATTTTGTGAATATCTCGTAAAAAATCAAAAAAATAAATAAATAAATGAAATTTTCTAAAATTTTATAAAATTGTTTTCTTTTTGAAATTTTTATTAATTTAAATATAAGACTTCAAGACTTGCATTCAGTTTTTAAAAAACAAGTTATTTTTGGTTTTTGAGAATTTAGTTTCAATTTGTTTTATAATCTACTCTATGGCTGTATTATATTTGTCCTTCTGGTGCCACTTTGACAACCTTTAAAGGAAGTTGGATTTCATTTTTTCAAGGCATGGGTTATTTAAGCGATAACCTCTTTATATCTAATCACTTAATATATCCCTTTTGGTCATATAATATATTATATTTGGAATATCACTAATAGTAATCAAAGAAGAATAAAATAAAGTTCAATTGTATTAATGTTAAAGATGGGCAAAGAAATGATTCAGTTTTATCATTTCATCAATAAGTTTTATTCATTTTGCTTGATTTAGAAATTATTTTGTTAGAAAATCCCCTCCATATATATTCCTGTCTGCATTTTCCAGTGTGGCTAACCTTAATCAAGATATATTTTAAAAGCTGTTATATCTAGATTTTAGCATTAAAGAAGAAAACATCATGTTTTTGAAATACGTGTCGCACTAATAAGTATTTCAGGGACTGTTTGTTTAAAAAGTTAGTCTGATTTTTAAATTTGGAATATTTTCATCATATTGCTAATTTATTATAAATTACTTTCAGGTACTTATACTTTTAGTATAATTATTCCAGAATTATAGCGTTGAAATGCAGGCCTCATAGACAGTGGATATATAAAATTATTGGACACAAATTGTGTGACACAATAAAAGTTTTACAGTTACTGTATGTGTGCGTCCAATCATTTTAATGAAATTTCTAAAATAAATTTCAAGCGCGCAGTTCAACGCTATAATTCTGGAATTACCATACTATAAGTTACAGTAACTTAGTTTTGTATTTTTGAAATTTGTATGTGAAATAAAATTGTTATTTTTATTACTAATATATTTAAATTACATGAGGTTTGAGTTGTGTTAGATTGGGTCAAAAATGCATTATTTGAATTGAATTATTTTTACACCTCTTTCTCGATTGTATGAACTTCTTATTTTGTTATCTTTTCACTTTTATGAAATCATAATGAAACCAAAATGCATTTATATTGAAAACAACGATAAAATTATTTTCATCAACTAATCATTCCTATAATAAATTGCACAGAATTTTGTATGAATTTATATAAGAATTGTAAAACTACTCACTAATTAATTTTTAAATAAAAAAAATTGCTACAAAAATGTCAAAACAAAGAAAAATATATAAAATATTTGTGCAGCATTTGGCACTAATTTTGATCAACTAATTATAGATAGTTATAGAAAATACATATTTGAAAATTTTATTTCAATTCTCAAGTGTCAGATTCGTCGAAAAATGAATTGATAATACAAACTACTCAAAATATAAAGATTAATAATGAATGTATTAATAACCTTTATAAAGGGTAGCCTAGAGGGGGTATAACTAAAATACCCCCTGAATTTGAGATTTTGCAAAATACTACCCCTTTCTTACTTTTTGCGCCTCAGACAAAAAAATTGTATTTTTTACATTACTCCCCTTGTTTATTTTTCATATTTCGAGATTTGGGAAAAGTATTTTTTTACCTTACTCCCCCTGTGTATTTTTCAAATTTTGAAAAAATTATACCCCTTGAAATTTTGAGAAAATTTTCTTAAAATACACCTCTTTATAAACCCCCTGACTCGGCCAATCTTGGCAACCCCTGCATGATATCAAAAGTGCTGGGAGGGGGGGGGGGTATTTTGACGACAGCTTGTACAGGATTTTTACTTATTGGGATTGTATTACGAAATCACAAAACTTCACATTCTTATAAAGAATTTCTATTATTTGTGATGCTGTAAAGAATTTTTTTTATTATATTTGCAATAATTTAATTTATACAGAATTTGACAATTTGGTCAATTTTGACACATTTTATGAGTATACATTTATAGAATAACCAGAGGTAGCCAAGGTAGGTTGAGTCAGAGGGCTATGAAAATATTTTCAAAATTCCAGGAGAGGGATACCAAATCTCAAAATATGAAAAATTCAAATAGGGAGCAAGGTAAAAATTAAAAAATTTAGTATAAAATGTTTTATCTGAGGCGCAAAATCTCAAGGGAAGAATATTTTGAAAAATCTCAAACTCAGAGGGTATTTAGGTTATATTCTTCTCTAGCGTGAATTAAATTTACTCATTAAGGTGTACTCCAGATCTTTTTTCATTTGAATGAAGCAAATTCGTTTGAAAAGAAGGGTTTAGTCTACACCATATTGTTTTGCAAAATATTCTACTAGCTTTTTGAGGAAAGGAAAATTTTTAAAATCACTCTACCCTGTTGAATTTTAAATTTCTTGATGATTTTGGTCAATTTTTGTAAAATGTTCTCAAAATATCCCCATCTCTTCTGTCTTGTTCGATCTTGACGTCACTTATATTTACATTTTCTGTTATATGAGATATCGCTGAAATTAGAATAGGTGAAAAATGCAATGCGCATTATAAACAGGGTGTGCGTTATCTATTAAACTTCAGAAAAATTAAATTTTTCAGTGATGCGCGATAAACATGAGTGCGCGTAATACATGGGATTTTAGGGTGCTAATAAACCGCTTGATAGTTTAGTGCAGGGATGTGGAAAGGGGGTTGAACCCTGAATTCCCCTCTAGCAATATGTGATTAACATTACATCTATGGAGAGATACTCCTAAACTTTGAGCAAAATTTGAGAGAAAAGCCTAAAAATGGGAGAAAACCTAAATACCCCCTAGAGTTTTTGACATTCTACATCCATGGTTTAGTGGGAAAATTTTAAGATACAAATTGAGTGATATTAAGAAGTATTACGAAGTTATTTATGAGATAAAGGTGGCCAATGGGGGAATAGCCAAAATACAAAAATACAGTCTCATGAAAATTACAAAAATACCTCCCTTTCCTATGAAGAAGAAAAAAACAAGTCCTTCCATAAGAATTTTGAAAAAACTGCGCCGAAGTGTTATTTTTAGAGAATATTCTGTATATCCCACAAATTCTGTCTAAATTCCTAGAAAAATAACATCATAATTTACCTAAATTCTGTCAAATTCTTGCAGAATTAGTCGAAATTCTATTAAATCACGTCAGTCTAATCAGGGGTAGCTGGTTAGATAGAGCGAGTCAGACGGGTATTTTGAGAAAATTTTCTCAAAATGTCAGGAGGTATATAAAATATGAAAAATGCACAAGGTAAAAATAAAATTTATCCCCCCTACGTCGCAAAAAAGTAAGTCACGGAGGGGGTTGTATTTTTTCGAGAGCTTAAGTTTAGGAGGTATTTAGGCTACACCCCTTGGCTAACCCTGGGTTTAATTAAATCCTGCAAGAATTCGTCGAATAAAAAAACTCTCCTATACCACCTGTGACTTTGAGGCTCTTATCAGTAGTCAATACCCTATACCGCTTGAAGGTCTTTGGTTACCTCTAATTTTATATAAAAGCTTTTACTCACATTACACACCAGGGATTTCCATATTTAATAATGATGAAATCACCACTTTTTTAGGCGAGATATCGCACTAATAATCAATTCATGGCAGGGATGGACAAGGAAGAAATTTCAATGGAAGTATTGGATTTTGGCGAAGCCAGTGGGGAAGTATCGTTCTTCTATCGCCTCGTTAAGAATTAATGTCTGCAATTTCATCGCCAGAATAATCACAAATATTTTGATTTACATTAACTTAATCAGGGGTAGCTAGGGGATATTGCCTAAATACCCCCTGAGTCCGAGATTTTGCAAAATACCCCCAATTTGAAATCTCACAATAAAACTATTCTGGAGAAATTGTAAAGTAATTTCTCACTTATTTTTAAAATTTTATAATTTGTAATTGAAGAGTTAAAGCTTATGAGCATAATATTCAAGAATGCCCAATTGAATGACAGGCATCAAAAACAACACATAATAATTTTTCTGTGTTTGCAATTAAAGGCTTTTTCACAGATATT
>JAQFXN010001756.1:0-14323 GCA_034693365.1 Liacarus xylariae
AAACTATTACAAATATATGGGATGAGAGCCTCCAATGCATGGGAATCTATTACAAATCTATGGGATGGAAGCCTCCAATTCAATGGGAAACTATTACAAATATATGGGATGAGAGCCTCCAATGCATGGGAATCTATTACAAATCTATGGGATGGAAGCCTCCATTTCAATGAGAATCTATTACAAATCTATAGGATGAGAATCTCCAATGCAGTGGGAATCTATTACAAGTCTATTGGATGAAAACCTTCAATACGTGGGTATCTATTACAAATAAATTGGATCGGATTCTATTTTAAATCTATGGGATGAAAACCTTCATTGCGTGGGAATCTATTACAAATCTATGGGATAGGACTCTCCAATGCTATGGGAGTCTATTATAGATCTATGGGATTAGAAACTTCACTGAGTGGTAATCTATTCCAAATCACAATCTCCAATATAATATAAACTAATTATAATTTTATAGGATAGGAGCGTAAGAGCCACTAAATATTTTACTGGGAAAGTGGAGTTATATATATTAATGGTCATTCTTGTTTTTATATAATCTTTCATAATTTTTATGCCATATGTAGTCCAATATTAAAGTTCAATTTATTAGGCTCACACATTTTTAAAGATTATTTAACTTTTATTACTTATAAAATATAAGATTAAAGATTCAGAAATTGTTAAAAGTTTCAATATTAGTATTTAAGTTTATTCCAAAAATGAGTATTAATTTTGGACTACATATGGGTAGTATAAAAAGACTTCAGACGTTGATCATTCTTAAATGTCCAAGACTTTATATAACCTAAGAATCTTATTAGTTATCTTGAATTTCATTTAAAATTAGTCTTTACTATCTTCAGAGATGTATTCAATTATCTAAAAAACTAGCCTGATGTTCTCCAGTTCAAAATCAAATAATCATGTTGTTCTAATTCTCATAAATAGATTTTACATTTCAAGTTTGATTTGTAAAAATCTATTATTGAATTTCTGTCTGCTCCTATTGGCAGACCAAACCTTTAAGCAGAATTGTTACCGCAATTCTAATATAAAGAAGAGCAACTCTGTTATTATAACAGTATTTCAAAGGAATCTTCTTATAGTATATATAAATCTGTAGATACAGTATATAATTAGATTTCAGACCAAAATCTATTATAAAAGAGAATATTTCATAGAATTAGAGGTAAAGTTCACTCATGGATTCCCAGACTTGAAAATCTCCAAGCCTAGAAGTATTCGGGACTGTAAGGATACAAATTTTGGACAGGGGCCCCAGAAGAGGGTGTTTCGAATCGTCAAATTATTGCAGATTTTAATTTAAAACGTTATTATTTAAAATAATATTGACGAATTCTTCAAGAGTTTAACCGAATATAGCAGAAATATGATGAATTCAGTAGGAATTTATCAGATTTTGACCATATCTTAAAACAATTTGACAAAATTCTAATATTTTTTTCAGACTTTAGAAAAGATTTGACAGAATATTCTGAAAACAGTTGGAGAGCTGGTACCTCTTTGAGAGCCTATAAGATTATCCTGCAAGAATCACAGGGGGCATTTAGGGCTGGACACACCTTTGGGCATCACTGAGTTTACTCAATTTGTTAGCAATCTATAGTATAAGAACTCAACCCAATTATATATTCTTCTGATTTTTGTTACTTTCTTTAATAACGAACGCAACGAAAATAATTATTTGAGTTCCCTTTCAAACGGACGTAATTCCCAAAAGTATTAATAGAGTTATGATAAAATTTGTATTTCATTATGGAATAAATACTCAATATTTTATAAATTGACAGAAAAAACTAATAAATTATTTTTATTTAGACATACTATACATGAGTGCAACGATTGATATGATTACATATAAATTTACGATTAGCTAAAGAATTCAATTTTAATATCGAAAACTTATCGGGAACTTTAGTAATGATCAAGGTCTAAGAAATTTATTGCCGTGAAATAGTGTCAGGGGTTGATGAATACGAATTACCTGAGATTAACAGATAAAATAAATTTAATAGAAAATTCCTATACTTTTATTCATTTTTACATACAATATACCTACTGATCTTCGTTTCCGGGCAGATATCAATTTGAAAATCGGCGGGCAATTCCGGGCAGACCGGAAGAATTTAGCATTTCTGAAACTTTCGACTGGCAGTTCGGACAGAAATAATTAGAAAACTGTTTAATGGGTTAAAACTAGTATTTTAATTAAATAATTTATTTAATAATTAAGCTTTTTCAATATTTCTATTATAATTATTTAATAATTTATCCAAAGATACAATAAAAAGTTGCATTTCGATATTGTAATAATTATTAAATCTTAGTGAATAAAATCAAAAATAAGTAGTGGTTGTTGAACATGAGTCAGAATTCAAATTTTTTGATGTATTTGCACAATATTATTCAGGGTTTTCGGGCAGATTTGGGCAATTTGACATCTGCCTGGAACAAATTTTTCAGATTCGGCGGGCATTTCCGAGCAATTTCGGGTATTGCCCGAAAATGAAGATCAATAAGTATACCATAGGCTGGCAGATTAGCATCATCGTTATATAGCCATAGACTTCAATGCTAATGTGCTGCTATATAATTCTATCTAATGACGTGTTTTGTTTACAATTTGCATTCGTTTAATGCTAACGTGCCAGCCAAGTATGCAGTATACCCTATTTATTGGTATATAATGCGCGTGTAATCTTAAGAAAAAGTAATTTTTTGCCCAAATTTAAAGGATGGCGAACTATACGGTGGGGGCATATTATATGAAAGAAAAAGTTCATTTTTTGTAATAATTTTATTCTTAAAGAGTTCCTGAAAAATTTATTATTTCAGCCTAATTTGCTATTGTTATTTGCTATTTCTATCGTCTTTAAGATGATATCCTATTTTTAAGCAAGTTTTTCTCTCATTTATCACAGAGATGATATTCAAATGTCGACCAATATGGTGTTCCAGATCTCAGAGCTGATGAAGACCTAATTTGCGTTTAGTTGTATAATAATTAAACAATTTCGACATTAAATATAAGTTGATAGCTAAGCAAGTATAGCTTAAATACTTTCCCTGAGTTTGAAATTTTGCAAAATACATCCCTGACTTTTTGCGACTTAGCAAAAAAATTGATATTTACCTAACTCCCCATTTTCTTTGCATTTGTCTAATTTTGAAAAATATACCCTCCCTGATTTTTGAGAAATATTTTTAAAAACTACCATTACCCCCTTTCTATATCAGCCTACCACTGGTGTAAAGAAAGATATTTGTCAGAATATACTATTTATTAATATTTATTTGAATGGCATTATGTTTGTTTTAAAAGTTCTATAGTTTAGTGCGCATTATATACCAATAAACATGTTAATACATATAAGTACTGAACAAAAGTATATTGCTAAAAACTAATTTGATTTAATAGACAAACTTTTCCACTCTGGGCCATATATCATCTCTGGTAATCTCTAAATTAAATTACTTTTAAGAAGAAATAAAATAAATTTATCAAAAGTTTTAAATTACTACTAATTATCCAAAAAAAAGATGATTTATTCTTCAGTTTATTTAAAATAAACTTAATTAACTCAAGAAGGGTGAATTTATTTAGTCTTTAGTGCAAATCAATTGATAGACAAATTAAAAATCTCTATTTTCAAACCCAGATTACATCCAAATTTAGATGATTTTTTAACATTTTATTAGATAATAAACAAAGTTTTGGTTAATTAAAAATAAATTTTGTGCTCAAAGTTTTGGGTTTGAAGAAAATCAAATTAATGTGAAGTGCATTACATCGATTTGGTGGAGAATATATACTGTGTATGTGTTTATTACTGTTTTTATGTAAATTGAATCCTCAATTAAATTTCTATCAATTAGTTTGATATTATGCTAAACAATTGGTTTTTTATGAATTAACACTGTTTATTCTAAAATTCAATTATAAACCTAAAGTGTTTTAAAATCACGTTTTATTACGAGTGAGGAAAATTTTAGATATTCAAGTACAGGGGTAGCCAAGGTTGGCCTAGTCAGGGTTATAGAGGACGGTATTTTGTAAAAATTATCTCAAAAAGTCAGGGGGAGTTTTATATTTTATTAAATATGAAAAATGCACAGGAAGGAGTAAGGTAAAAAGCCAAAATATTTGTCCTGCTGCGCAAAAGTCAGGGGGGGGGGTATTTTGCAAAATCTCAAACTCAGGGGGTATATTTAGGCTATACCCTCTTGGCTACGCCTGTTCAAGTAGAATTTTAAGGAATATACAATACCACTCATGGTCAAAATACCGGCTTTTGACTTAAACCAAAATTGATATTAAAAAGCTGGTAGTTTTAATTAATTGATTCAGTATAATTAAAATTTTTAGTGATTCTATGGCAATAATCAGTGGTGTCATCTCTGCTTGCATATACAACTGATGCAATACTATTCACAGCATTTATAGCATAAAAATCTTGCATCAGTTGTATATACAAGCCAGAGATATCCAGACTTGAAAATGTCAAGGGGGTATTTTTTCGGCGAGAGACTGAGAGAATCCAGGGGAGGGTAAAATGGCGGATTTTGCTAATTTTGCCAATTCTCTAGAGAGGGTGCAAGGGAGGTTAGAAAGGATTAAGTTGCTTTATTATGCTAAATTCATTGTACAAAGAATATTGGTTATACCTGATAAACATTATTTGAGAATGTATAAAAAAGATATTCTTTTGAAAAACAAGACAAACATTATTGAAAAACATTAATTAACTAATACTAGGAATGGGCAATGAATTCAGAGCCTCAAGGGCTTCAAAGTCAAAGGGGTATAAGGGACTGATAAGAGCCTCAAATTCACAGGGGGCATAGAAGAAGGGGGTATTTTTAACCGTCAAATTCTTGCATAATTTAATTAAAAATGATGTAATTTAACAGAATTCCTACCAATTCTGCAAGAATTTAACAGAATTTGAAAAAATTGAGGCAAATTACGATGAGTTCTGTAAGAATCTAACAAAATTTAGCAAGAATTTGATATTATTCTGCTATTTTTCTAAGAATTTAGACAGAATTTCATAGAATATTCTTCAAAAACGGTGCCTTCGGCGCCGTTTTCTCAAAATTTCTAGGGGAATGGGTCCTAATTTTTCTTCAACTCAGGGGGGTATTTTGGCTATACTCCCCCCATTGCTCATCCCTATACTATAAAAATATTTTCTATAATAAGATAAAATTCTGTATAAAACTATTTGTTAAAGACTTTATTTGCGAACTAATTCTTAATAATTCACTTTTATTCATTTGGATGTGACGTAAATATGAAAAAGTTATTTAAGTTTGGCGTGAATTCGTCGGAAATATTATTTATTATCTGAAATGTTTTCAAACAATTCTGGATTGTGTTTGAAATGATTTGAATAATATTTTTTGTGTTTATAATATTTCATTCAATATTTTGATCTTGGAATTCCTGAAAGACTAGATTTTTTTCATAATCATTAAGTTTGACAATCATTACTAAATATAAAGAATATTCTTTTTATTGCTATTCTGTTGCGGAAATTTTCCTCACAATAACAGAATTTCTATTATGTATTCAATATTGGATTCTATTTTGATCAGAATATTCTATTATTAATATAAACAAAGCTCAAACAATAATTTTCTTCTGATTTACTTATTCAGCAAAAAAATTCTTTTCTTTTAGTTTCTGAACGTATGGATGGGTTTTGGTTTTGTTTCTTGGATTTATCATTCATTTCATAGACACCAAAAACAGTATTTTTCTGAATCTGATATCAGAATAGTTTGTAATCACACTTCAAACACAGCATGAGTTTCCTTACATTCAATGCATACAAATATATGGAATTCAAGTTAACGAAACGAGAATATTCTTGTATTCTTGTGGAGTATTTTCTTTTGTCATATAAAATGTGTCAATAATTCTGAATAATTCAGTAAAATCTTATGTCTTTCTGAAAATGTTTTTATGATCTGAAGTCTTAAAAATGTGAATAAATCACTTCTGATATGAGATAATAAAATAGTTGAGTGAAAGCATTAAACAGATTAATATTAATATTGAATTTTAAAACTTATTCCCAATTATTTACACTAAAATATAAAATTCAAAATACTATAAAATAAATGGCGGATTTTCAACTAAAAAATAGCAAACCATCTATATTTATATTTATTGTTTGAAATGTGAAAAATATTATAAATGTGTTCACGTCTTCTCTCACTCTATCTCTCCACTCATTCACATATCATATAATTTAGTATATTTTATAACTGAATAAATAATTTATTTTATTCTTTTTTCTTCTGATTAAAATATTTTTCTTCTTTCATCTTTTAAATCTACAACAAGATGGAGAAAGAATATTAACCAGAAATAGCTAAATATATTTAAATGAAATATAAGAAATTCTGAAAGTGTGACAACTTTCAAGAACATACTGTATATAAGACTGAAATATTCAAAATCATATCATTTGAAGAAATATAACTTATATCTTTACAAAAGCATTTACTATAGTTTATCAGGTGAGTTCATATTAAAATCTTTCCTATAAAATAGTGGAATTATATGACTTCGTGTAGAACAATACATACAGTATTACTATATGTAAACCTAATAAATAATACTATACAGTATAGTTAAAAATATGTTTATAGCTTTTTTTGATGAGGGAATGAATGAATGAAAATATAATTAAAAATTGAAAACAGGAACCAGGCTGACATAAGAACTGCTTTAAAAAAAATATTAACATAAAAGTAAATTTTATAACAGATATAATGTTAGTATCAATTTTATTTGAAAACCTAGCAATATAATTGATCAATTTAGAAATCAATAACTCTTAAAAAAAATAATACTTTAGTAAAATTTTATAAAAATTATCATTATTATATTCTATATGAAATTACACAACTTGGATATATAATTTACATTTAATTAAGATCACTTAAACTTAATCCAAAAAATTAATGAGAGATTTTCTTATAGCTGATTTAACGAAATTTGACTAGCTTGATGACTTATTTAAAACAATAAAGCGTTTCTAACATTATGTTTAGACATTTTTTAATTTCTCTCATTTTATCTGATATTTTTCATTTCATCCCTTCTTTTTTCTATACTTTTCGCTATATTATCTACTTTTTGAGAATTTAATAATAGAGTATACGTTAGATTAATATTTTGTTTCATATAATATACTGTTTTATATACTATATATATATTTTTATCAAAATATTTAATAATATCTTTCGTCTAAAAATAAAGAAATACATTAAATCAGACTAAAGTCAGTTCCAGAATTGAGTTGACATCAAATACAGAAATACAAAAAAAAATTGTAAAAATAATCTTTTAGTTTAAGCGAAATATACAATCGCTTTCATAATCAGAATTAAAAGCATTAATCAAATTATTATAAACTCATAATATTTGGGTCGTATTTCCCAAATAAGTTATAATAAAATTATTATTTAATTCACTTCTTTATTGCATTACTTTTCAATTTATATTAGATATTAAATTAGAGTTTTGTGGCAATAAAACAAAAGACATATATTTCGCAATTGTCTGTTCAATAGTCTGGTGATTGACAAGCGTTTAATCTTCGATTGACTTTTATTGAATCCGATTGAATACGACGTCAATTATAATATATTAAAGAAAAAAAAATTTTTTCCCAAATAACGTCTCATCTATTTTGAGATTTTGATTGATTAAAGAAAAATAATTTTCATTTTCGTATTCAATTTAATTAACGATAACTCAATTCAGACATGTCTTAGTCTAAGGGATTAACTCAATAGTAATAAATAATTTTAAATGAATTGCATATAAAGAATACAATAAGGATATGATTGTATTGTCGAATGAATTAGTTTGAATTGTTTGTTACAATATCTTAGTATAGACTCAAATATATGCAATTCCAGTAATTCAGTACTAAATATAGAATATTTTTTTTATTCACTTTCCCCTTATTATTACTTGTGTTCTCTCACATTCTCCCAATAGAAATGTCATTTAATTGAATGAATGAGGAAATTAAAATATATTTTTCGTGATATTTTATTTCTTTTATTAAATGCTTTATCGGAAAAACTGAATGACAGAAAAATAAAATTCAATCGAAACGCAATGATAGTAAATGTAATATTAAAAACATAAATAATTCTCAGAATTTTTTGAATTCAATAAGAGCCTCATTTCGATATTAATTTCTAAATATTTTTCCGAATCAAATAAAATCAATAGGACTTTCGACAACTCAATGAAATCTTTTTATAACTTTTCACTTTCGTCTTATGCTTTCTTTATTGAATCAAAAAATAAATAAAATTAATAATTAATTTTATAATATATATAATGTTTAGTTTGTTTTTCTTCTTTTTCTGTTAACTTTAATCTTTGAAATTTAAAGTAATTCAATGTTTTATTAACAACGGATTTCTTGATTGAAGTCGAAGATATGATTGGATAAAACCGGATCGGTATGTGTGGGCACATTGGCTGCGTAGGTATATTTATAAAGCCCTACTAGTGCTCTAGGGATAACCAAGATATTCTATATGTTGATGTAGGTCGAGTGAATGTAGATAAAAATGTGATAGTGCATCAGATACAAATCTCTAAAACCATGACACCTTCATAACACCAATTGCCAAATCCAAAATTTTCATATGAAGGTATTTTACAGTTCTCTTATCCCCTCCCCTTGTTTATCCCTACAATATTAAAACATTTATTATAATAATGTATAAACCGGTAAAGAATTTTTTTTCACTAAAAAAGTTAACACTTTTTAGCTTATATTACATTTTATTATTAAATTTGATTGAATTATTTTTTAGGTTATGTTTTATATTTTGTCAAATCAAATAAATTATTTAATCACTTAAAAACAGAGACTTATATTTTATTTGACATATTCTTAAAATTATATGTTTGTAATAATCAATAAAATAAAAATATTTCTCTTCCTTTTTTTGTTAAGTGAATTATTTATTGATTTCAATATACTGTAAAATAAAGTTAATATAGAAAAATGTTTTCATCATTTTTTCTTTTTCTCTTTTTTTTAATAATGTTGTTTCACTTAATATGCAGTAAAAGTATATTATAGTAAATATATAGAGTTATTTTGGCTTCAGTTTATGAATAACTGATTATTTCTTTAAATAAATTGCTTCACTACTAATCAGAGCATAAAAAACATGAAGAAAACCGAAAAATTAATTTCAATTTTTGAATATAAATTTCACTCAAATATTCTTTTTAATGTATTCTTCTTTTAAGTCTATTGATATGAATCAAATATATGTCTGACAATATTCTTTAGATAGTATTTTGTTATTTCGAGCACAAGGCTCTCTCAGGAGTCCAGTTCACTGATTTAGCTTGAGTCGGTTTGAGCTTGCTACTAATGCCAATATATTATTTATAAATCACTAAATATATATAGCATTTCAATGATTTAGTTTAAGAAGAAATTTTATGCTTACAATAACTTAAATTATTTCGGTAAACGGATTTATAAATTTATAGATAATTAGAGATTATTTCTCTGTTCAGAAGATTGTTAATTACATTATAATGATGTATAATATACAAATTATTTTTAGAATATTTCATTCAAGCATGTTAAATTTTAAAGTGTTCTGATTTATTTAATAGCTGTTAGTTAATTACATCTCATGTAATTCATAGGGAAAGTTGATGAATGATAGGAAAGAAATTCCTTTTGAAAAATAATTGAATAGAAATGGATTTATATTAGATTTTTTTAATAATTATTTTTCAAATCAATACTATTTTGTTGGAAAGAACATAAAGAACAGTGGAATGAATACCCAATAGACTTATGATGTTTTCAAAGGCCAACTCAAAAGGTATTTACACTAAAGTTATTCTCTCTTTTTTCTCTTTATTAAAGCCCAGAACTCATCACTTATAGAGGTATTAAGAATTTTTCAGACATAAGTTTATAGAATGTATGTAATAATATAGTGTCCACTACTCTATATCTACTGTTTGTAAAGAAAATGAATGAATGGTCGAAGAATCCAATCAAACGGTAGATACAAATGGAATAAATAGAGTTTTATATTTTCGCACATATTTATCGAAACACAATATCAAATAGAAATATATATTTATTTGATTTATGAGTTGTGAATCAGAATATTATATATGAGATGAGGAGGGAGGGAGGGAGAGAGAAATAGAAAGAAAGAAAGAAAGAAAGAGAGAGAGAGAGAGAGAGAGAGAGAGAGAGAGAGCATTTTTGTTATTTTCCTGTTAGATTTTGAAAAATTCTTAGGGAGTTTTAAACAAATAAGAACTCTAGTAACATCAATAAAATTCTTTCATTTATAAAATTATGTTAATTTAACAAAACTATCAAAAATAATATAAATAGTAGGGATGGGCAACGACCTCAAAGTCACGGAGTATAGGTTATTGAGAAGAGCCTCAAGTCCCAGAGGAGTATAGGAGGTACCCTTTCAATTGTAAAATTCTTCATCACAGAGGGATTCTGGTCATTTTCCGGAGATATTTTTGCTATACCCCCATTGCCCATCGCTAAATTATAGAAAATTTGTTTTAAAACGTCAATTCTATTAAATTCTACGAAATTCTGTGATATTAAATATTCCACTCTTTCCAACCTCACCGCTAAGGCTTGGCTCCATTTTTGATCCCTGGGTATCCCTGGGAGAGCACAATGAGAAGATAGAAATAATAACAAACTCTTGTTTTGTTTCAATGGCTTTACATTAATTACAGAATAAAAGATAAATAATTACCGACAGAATTGAAGCGGAATTACAATAATTTAATTTCTCATATTTCATAATAATGTGATGAAAAATAAAATGAATATTTTTGTTGTGATTTTCATATTATTTTATTATATATAAAAAATAAAAGTAGTTTTTATATTTTTCTACTATTACTGTATATGGGCTTTGTTAATACAATGTAACAAAATAGTATTTTTCTCATTTAATAACATAACATTTCCAACAAAAATCAAATTGCTCAAAATTTGTTTATACATTGCTCATATGAAAAGTTTTGAAATTTAATTAATATTTTTTTAAGATTTGTTATTTATAATTAACTCTTTATATTAAAATTGTTCACTTTTTTATAATGACTTCTTATAATGACATTAATGAGACATAGAATATGCACTCAAAAACACTCTGAAGAGTATATGAAATTTTTGGAAGAGCTTTTGGAATAAAATTGCTATTAATGTGTATATTTTTGAATTATAATCCAAATTTGAAAGATCCAAACTCATATGAAACAATTTTATAAAAAGTTATAAAATCTACAGAATTTAATTAAAAGGAAGAAATTTAATTAAATAATTAGTATATAATCTATGTTTTAATTTCATGATATCTGACACCAGCCGTCAATTTCGGCGTTATCATCGACAATGTAATTGAAGTAGGACTTTTGAATCTCCAATTTTTGATTTTGACCAAACTCATCAGAAAGAGGCTATAAAATGGCACATAATTTCACATGCAACCATATTTCTATCTCTTATGGTTTATCTTTTAAAGGAATATTCTCATGATAACGCCGAAATTCGCGGCTCTTGTTTATGATATATATTTTTTCTCCAAATTTCTTGTTCTAATTAAACTTAAATTTAAACGCTATGTCCATTAATGACAAAGCTTGAAATAGTGGTAGCAGGTCAATTCATCGTGGTAAAATCCATTGTAGGACAATCCATCGTGGGTAAAATACATCGTCAATTAAATTTGGTTATTAATTACACTAAATCAATAGTATTAACTAATTTTGAATTAATCTGGGTTAGTTTAATACGCGAGTTAAAATAATATGCGAGCGATAGCGACTATTAAAATTTAACCGAATTTAATTGACGATGAATCATTTCGCAATGAATTTTTACCACGACGGATTGTCCCACGATGAATTGACCTGGAAGGGAAATAGTCAGTCAATTCCATGGAGTGGAATATTATTTCAAGAACCAATAGGAAAAGATTGAATTCATCAGAAACTATAATGAAATTCTGCAACATTTCACAAGATTCACGTGCAAACTTGTCTTGGAGATTTTCTCTTGTAACTGTGAAGAAACTACTATTATCAAGGTCTATCAAATTAAACTATTGAAATAATGATTGAGGATTTGAAGGATTTTTTTGTTTGCTTTCTCGTGGCAAGATTGCCATTACAGGGAAACTATCAAGTTCACAGGATTAAAATTTTGTGCCAATATTTATAACAGCCAGTTTGATAAAATAAAAGAATGCTTTAAAAAATATTAACCAGAACAAAAATGACAGCGCAAACTACTAAACTACCAATTCAGGTAAACCCGAACTACCAAAAAGTGCATCTCCTTGCCATTTCACATTAAAATTAAATATAATCAAAAGTTTAGACAATTTCATTAAAGATAAAAATGTGCAAATTATTCAGTGATAGACGTTTTGTGTAACGTTAGTATGCAGTAATATCCTATGTTTACTGATCCAGTTTAAATATAATTGATTGGGATATTTCATCTTCATACTTAATCTAACCATGTCATTTGATTAGGTATGTCACCAGCAATATATACGCTTTAGAAATCCTGCCTAAGAATTTTTGCAGGCTGCAATAAAGTTGGTAAAACTTTACCAAGTAAGAAAATAATGTAGAAGTGAGATAAAGTGCATTAAATAAAAATCTCTTAGAATCGCTTGATGGGAAGTGCTCTAATGCAATATCTAAGTGACTAATGCAATATCTTTTAAAAATGCTAACTTTGCAAAAACATTTAAGAATTTAACATATTATATTATATTAGATTTTACACAGAACTTACTTTAACTTGTTTAATACTGAATATAGCAAAGTTCAAAGAGATTTCATATAGTTTAATGAATGATTGGTGTATCTATAGGACCACCAAGATTATATGTAATTTCTGCTAAAATTTAATAACTAGCGATTAAAATATAGATTCAAATTCTGTTTTTATTTAATTATCTTTCAAATTGAGAAACTCTTAAATTGTATTTTTATTCTTTTTTAGTCAACTCTTTAATCTAAAAAGTGTGTAATCAATAGTTGTATTAACCTTATAGTGAAATGTGTGCCCAAAGTATCTCTCACTACCCCTAAGCGATTCATTTCACTTTAGCTCTAATTCAGTGATCGATTAATTATTTATAGCGTAAATTATAATCTATTGAATCCACTCAATCATATTTAATATAATCCAGGACAAAATATAAATGTTACTTTCAATTCAATATAAATAAATGAATATTTGTTTATAAATAACAAGTAAATGCACTAAATTGTGTATTATCTATCACTTAAAAGCGATCTAACAATTGAAAATTTAAGAATAGAGAGTTTACTGTAGTTTAGCTCAGACTTAATGAAAATTACGCAAAATAAGTATGAAATTAAATTTTAAAACTAAAAATAATTTACTAATCATTTGCTTAAATAGATTGTTATATACATTGAAATTAAAAACAATAAGAATTCTTACCTTTGAATTAAAGTTATGTTGTATTTAATTGATTTATAACTTTTTCAAACTTTCGAATTTTTTGAATAAATATTTAATTCCTAAGAAAGCGTTTGATGAAATCGTTTTTTTATTTCTTATTAACTTTTGATTTTGAAATAAAACTGTGAAAAGAATTTAATCTCAAAATTTTTAACAATAAATCTCTGAACAAAATTTTCAGTAAACTTTGCCAACAGTTTTTGCCCAAACGGTGTGCGCGAATATGATATAAATGTAGGAACAGTTCTGTTTGTGTGTTGTATTGGGATATATAAAAGTGAGGAATACTGGAGTATATTTTGGGTATAGTATGCAGACGTTTACTGACAGACAGACGCAGTACTTCTTCTGGTCTTTAAATATAACTCAAAATAAGTCTTTAATTTAATTTCTCAGTTCTGAAAAATGAAACCATAAATTGATCTTAAATTATAATAATTAATATTCTTCTTATATTAATAATTAATTGTATTTTCGTAACCATTAATATGGAATTCTTTCGTCGTTTAAAGAAAGAAAAAATTTCGCCATTAAATCAATTACTCATTAAATATCAATTAAACCGAATATACGGTTATCTTAATTAAGAATTTAGTTATAATTAGATAAAAGAAAATGTTCTAGATGCTTTTTATATTTTAATTTGAAATTCAAAATTCACCAGTTAAATTCTATTAATTAATCAAATTTTATCTTATATCTTATACCATTATATACCGCCCCAACATCTACACCCC
>JAQFXN010001757.1:0-14323 GCA_034693365.1 Liacarus xylariae
ATCAAAATTATCCGAAAATATCAAATAACTCACCGTTTATTTAGTCTTTAGAAAAAATTCTTTAAAACACTCGAAAACCTTTCGGAAAACGGTATTTCAAACTAAATAGAATTTAATGAAAAGGAGTTAGAAATTGATTTTTATTAATAGATTACAAAATTATTTACAGCTCAAGAACTAAACTTATACTTCAAGTACTGTAATAGTAAACAAGAGAGATAAAGCTCATGAGTTCTATGTAAAAAGTAAAGGTAAAAACAAAATGATGAAAAATAAATTTTCGAAGTAAATTGGGATTAATTGTGAAAAATTGTTTGAATAAAATTGATGTTTTAGAGTCTAAAATACTAAACCTTTGTTTGTTTTTAAAACCAGGAGTATTTGCTAAAAATTATAGGAATTTGGTGTATTTTGCTATAAATTAATCAAGTTTAAACATTTTAAAACTTCGGTTTAGGTAGTACAATATGTTGTCTACGCAATTTCCCTTGGTCAGCTCTGGTAAATAAACATTTCTTGTCAATATCTACGAGTTAATCTACAGTAATCAACACCAATTTATAGTGAATGCTCGCTTCATATTATTGAAATAATGGTTTAAATATCAAACAAAAATTTAACAATTAATTTCATATTATATGCTGACAAGCTAAATATGAGCTAATAATAATTTAAAATCAGTGAATAAATTTTAAATTTTGTATACAACTTAAAAATAAAGGCAGGGAACAATTAAAAATAAGAATATTAAGTTCATTTTAAAATATTCAAATATACGATGTTAATATTCTGAAAACATTTGAAGGAAACTTAATTTAAATACCAGACTTACTTCTATATTTTGATTTCTTATATTCATTTTTCAATATAATTCTCAAGTCATGTCGAACGACATTAAGATATCTATAAAAATAGAAAGAAATGCTTTAATATTGAAATATTTGGAATACATAGACATAAATTAATTTAATTGCTGATAATTTCAATATTGAAATATTAATGATATCTAAGTTATATTGCAATAATTGATTGCTAGAGTAATAATTTAGTGTTTTACATCATATCGATTAGTATATGTTTAAAATTATATGAATCAGACATTTATGTTTCAATTTTATTCTCTCAATTGAATATTCTTCGATCAATTGCTCTGAAGGAACTCTATATTCATATATTATTTATGAGTACTATATGTTTGGAACACATAATGCAATAAAAGCATACGATTGATAGATATAAACATTTAATTGTATGATCGATAAAACACTATTTATAAACTATTTTTGATTCCATCAAAAGTGACAATTTCTGCTAATTTTTTATCGTTTTATATATGTTTTCATGTTTTCTAGTTCTTTGAATATCAATAAAAAATAAATTATTTTGATTTAATACTTTACTAAATGATACAAATAATTTGTTAAAATTTGTTTCAATTAATTCTAATTAATTTAAATTTAAAATTAAAGAAATTAATTGAATATTTAATTATATTCTATAATTTGAGATGTAATACAACACTAAATTATAATCTTATAATCGTTTTTATAATAATTTTATTAGCGTTTAAATCATTTAAATTAGGAATGGACAATAAGGGAAATAGCCAAAATACCCACTGTCTCCGAAAAATGACCAAAATACCTCTGTGATGAAGAAAAACGAGCAATTTTGAGGTACCTGTTTTTGGCGCTGTTTTTGAAAGATTCTGGGAAATTCTGTCTAAATTCTTAAGAAAAATATCAGATTTTTGTAAAATTCTGTTAAATTACGTCAATTTAATTAAATTCTGCAAGAATTTAACGATTGCAAAATATCCCCCTCTATACCCCCCTGTGACTTTAAGTCTCTTATCAGTACTTTATACCTCCCCTGACTTTGAATTCATTGTCCATCCCTAATTTTAATTATAATTAATTTTCCCGAAGACGGTTCCAATTCTGAACTAAAGTATTTGGCTTTTACTTAAATGAATGTCTATTTATTTTACAAAACCCATCGCAAAGTCTAAAAATTATATAAAACCATTTAAAACTAAATTATATGATAATTGTTTTATAGGATTTCATATTTTTATATTAAAACTAAAATACATTATTAGAATTTGTCCTGTCACAACACAATACTAACGGTATTAAATTAATTATTTTGAATAAAATTAATCAGCTGAGTGTTGGTGATTTCAAGTTAGGCTTTAATTTATTTAAGGCAGATTTTCTAATAGTGAAAATAGTGACTTTTCACTTGTTAAATAAATAAGAAATGTGCTGGTAATGTAGTGTTAATTTATTTAATTATCTGAATTACATGAAGAGCAGTTCGAAAAGCAAATATGCTATTTATTTAACTATTTTTTAAAAATCTTAACTTTTATAGAAGTTAATGAAAATTCAGCTTTACTATGCTGAGTAACTTTTAACTTACTTAAATCTTACTGAATATTAATTTGGATTTCCAGCGTCTTATTGAGATAAGATATTTTCTAAGAGCTTGAGATTTAACATAAAATAGAAACAAGATTCATTCACAATCTCATACTCCATTTAAACGTGTGCTTCATTTTCATTGATATTAAGCACGCATTACATATTTTATAGGCTTTTATTAATCCCAAAACCCCTAAACCAAACAAATTAATCTTCCATTTTTGTGGCCATTTATTAACGAAATTATTTTCTCTGTCTTTTTACAGACTCTTTGTACATAAATTCATTGCATTATTAAATAAGTATTTAATATATATTTTAATTTTAGAATCAATAAATACTGTATACCTGCTCTCAAATAAACTCTAGCATTGAATAGCCTGTTAGTTCACTAAACTCATACTTATTTTGATATCTTATAGAAAAATAATTTTTGCGAACTTATTGCGAGCTAACAATGACAGTGAAAATAGTTTGAATTGAATTATTAAAAATATTCTACTTATAGATGTATTTCGATTATAATATGACTTAATGTCTAATCAATTTTTCTTTTAACGTGAAGACCAAAATTTTTGGGACATCTGATACTTTATTCAAACAAATATTCAGATAATTATAAGAAACTAAATGCAGCTGAAAATATTGTTGGACTACTCTTTGGGTTATCATTGGGCTGAGAGCACATTTACCGCACAAAATTAATTATTTGAATAAAAGTTTTGTATGGCTTAATACCAAATCCAAAGTTTACATATATAGACAAAATTCATTTTTGAGAATCTTCAGTGCGGGTTGAGAACAACTGTATAAGCGTGAAAAAAGTTTATTAAGGTTTCTATAATATGTTTCTTTTATCAAAATTTGTTTACTTAAAGTCTTAGATGTATCAAAAAAGTTGGTCTTAACTTTATATAAAATAAAAAATAAAATATTCTCAATTGACTTTTAGATATGAGGAATTTTGATATATTGATTGAATTAAGTTTTTAAAAAATCATTTTTAAATCTAATCAAATAAATGTTTTATAATTCTAGAGAAAGTGAATTAAA
This sequence comes from Liacarus xylariae, assembly GCA_034693365.1. NCBI lineage: Eukaryota > Metazoa > Arthropoda > Arachnida > Sarcoptiformes > Liacaridae > Liacarus > Liacarus xylariae. The sequence continues at coordinate 3,480 of JAQFXN010001757.1, forward strand.
TACAGTAAACTATATAAATATTAATTGAGGAAATCAAAGAAAACAAATACAAATTTTCGTTTTATTCAAATATCATTGCTTATAATTTAAAGTTCAGAGAATTGAACATTTGTTGAACGTTCCCATCGGTCAGAAGGGAATAGAAGAAAAAAATGAAGTGATTATAGACTGGGGTTGTGATTGTAATATCAGTTTTATCTCTTTTAAATTGAAATCCGATTCTTCAACGGTTTAATAATTATATAAATATATCGATTAAATAAAACTAAAAATAAATATTAAAAAAAGAAATTATGTTTTCCTTAAGGAAATACTGTTCGGATGTTTTTTCAAGTCATTAAATTCAATTTCTGAATTCAAAAATTCTTAATATATAATTAGAAAAATCTAAATAGAATTTTCTCAAAATTATTTTTTAAGCTCAACTGTAGAGAAGAAAACAAAATTGAAATGCTTTCAAATTCTATCTATAATTTCAAGCCTTTCTTTTTGAGAAAATTAAAAACTCATATAAAAATGAGTAAATCTTAAAAAACAAAATAAATAAAAATAAATGAGAACTCGTTACGAATGAAATACTGAGTTGAATGAAATTCCAAACTTTTTAAAACTTAGATAAACCGGTAAAAGCAGTAATAAAAGTGTCACCGTTTCTACTGTCAGTCCAGTGATGCGAATCTTTCATAATGTGCTATCACTTCATGCTTTTCTTATAATAACAATTTATTTCGTAATAAATCACAATTTTATGGCACAAAATATTTTATTTTCAATTAAATTATTAGACCTAAAATTATTTTTATTGTTTAAATCAATTTTAAAATATTTTTAAGCATTAAGAATATTGAATAAAATAAGTAATTGTCACTTTCACTAACTTGAATGAGAATAAGTCAGGCAAATATACGTAATATTAATCCTGCATTTAATATATGTACAGTATATGGAGAATTTATATAGGCTATTATACTGTAGAAAAATAGGCTATATGAAAAATTAATTGGATTCATATTTCACAAAATTGACAAGGTAAAATGAGTATAGAAAATCATTTTTATGATTTAATACATATAAATATTTATGTTAGAGTATTTGAGAACATAACCCCCGGCTAGCCTTTAGTAAAACTAATCCTAAAATATTGTCTATAATTTAGTGCAGGGATGCGTAAAGGAAAAAATTTCAGGAGGGTATTGGCTTTTTGAAAAGTCAGGGGGCATTCCGGGCTGTGATGTCACAAATTTGTCCAAATTTTGGACAGGGGGTCCAAAGGAGCGTACTGCGCAATCCTCAAATTCTTGCAGAATTTAATTAAAAATGACGTAATTAAACAGAATTTAGGCAAATTATGATGAATTCTGTAAGAAACAGAATTTGACAAAATTCTGTTATTTTTGCAGAATTTGACAGAATAGCGACCTAGGGGGTATCGGCCAAAATCATAAGGGTGGGGGTAATCCGGGCTGGACCTCCTTCTTTGCGCATCCATGATTCAGAGTAACTTAAATATTTCCTATGAAATATCTTTGTTTCAATTGTTTTGTTCTTTATTATTTGCACAATAGATAAAGTCTCAACGATTAAAACCGACTCCTAATCTCCACTGTATTCCAAAGTATTTGGATTAAACCTCTTTAAAACATTGGTTTGCTTACAATTGGATTATTTGTTATTCACGAGTGTAAGACTCGAATTAGCCATTACTTTAAAATATTGTTCTGCTATTTCAGCAAATCTTTTATTTCAAAGCATTTATAACTCAGAAGTGATTTTACGATTTAAAGCGACGAAAAGAAAAAAATCGAAATACGAGTACAAAAATGGGATTTACAGTAGAGAGTAAGCAGTGTTTAATTCGGTCTCTCATGAATAGCTACGACAATAAATCAATGTTAAAATTAATGTCGAAAAAAAGAAAGCGAAACAATTGAATAACTTTTGAAAGCAATTTCACACATTTATAATTACATAATCATTAGTTTTTATTTTTATTATTTTTCGCATTTCTTTATTTGTTTTTCTAATACTTAAGATCGAGAAAAAAATACTTTTATAGACTTCGGGAAAAATTTATTTCAAAAAAGTAAATACAATTTAAATCAAAATAAATTTGTTTGAGTGAATAGAATAACAAAATGATAAAAATTAATTTTATTATCAATAAAACGAATATCAATCCAATCCATAAGTTAAAGGGAGAGAAAAAACATTAAGACTTGTTATAATAGAGCTGAAGGGGTTGAAAGATTACTGAATTTTAACGCCTTATTCATTATGTTGTGGTTCATTATATCACAAGTAATACAGTATTGAAAAAGAAAAATATGAGAAACATTTTCGCTAATGATTTATAATTAAGATTAAGAGCTTAAGTGTAAAACAGATAAGAAGAGAGAGAGAGAGAGAGAGAATAAGATATAGAGAGAGAAAGAGAACGTGACTTTATTTGTAATCAAGAAAACGACAAAATTTAAAATATGAATTATTAAAATACGGAATGTGTTAATAGCTATGAAATTAATAAATCATTCAATCATTTAGAGTTGTTGTACAACTTATTGTACAAATACTATATAAATGGGCAATAAATTAAAGAATAATTGAATGTGAAATTTATTGCAACTTAAAAAATAGTTAACAGCAATAAAAGTCAAATGACATCGACTCCAATGCCATATATTTTTTTAGTCGCACTTCTCTCTCATGTGAATAATGTATTCCTCTTTTCATATATAAGTTACTTATTTTTAATAGTTATAGAACTGTATGACCGAAAAGAATTAGTCAATTGTGACACAGAATGGAGAGGCGATTGGCAGTGAAATATTCAAACGAAATATTTGCCACTTCTCTGAGTCTAACTATAAGTTTATTCCACTTTTCGTCTCTTTGACAGCTGGAGTCTAAAGAATTTGCATCGCTTTGCGATTCACTCGCTTTTTTGGCCAACTATTTATGAATTACTATAAACTCTAAGATATCTCTTGTTTTGCACTTCAGAACCACAACAACTAATAGAATAAAAATAGAAAAATAGGAGAAAAACAATTTATAAAATAGCTTTCAATAGCTGTAGGAATGACTCAAATATGATGTATTCAATGGATTATTTTGAGAAAACATTTCAGGAATTTATCGATAATTATTCGATAATAATAAGTAAAGAATTATAAAAATAATTTCGATTTAAATAAAATTATTGGAAAAGAATTTAAGTTTAATATTGCTATTTAGTTGTCGACCACAAGGCGTCGACGTTGATCTATGAAGACTAAGCGCACAGAATGTTGGATTTGGTTCAGTGCCACTATTCAGCAATATATGAACGAATGAAAGCACATATAGGTATAACAAAATACAATACAACCATTACTGACATAACGCATATATTTAACTATTATAGAGCGCCGCATAATTTTATCTATCCTTTTATACCTATGTTTTACATAGTATTAAATCACAAATATTCTGCACCTATTCCTACATTAAAAATGTATTAAAATATTAATAAAAATAATCGTGAATTTTGTACACAAAAAATAATCTGAAATATATATTGCAATCAATTCATATATTTTTAATGCACACTATATTTATTTAGATAAATATTATATTTCTCTCAAATTTTTATTATTGTTTTTTTAAAAAATTACATCAATTTGTTGACACATTGTTTCTCTGGCATAAAGTTAGTAAAGCATTGTAAGAGTTATTGTTTTGATAGCAATAAATTATGTGAATTAATGGTTTTGTAAATCTATATAATGATCTGAAAATTGAAATAAAATGCAAACAACAATTAATAACACCGTTGAGTGGAGGGTCTATTTGGCTCTATTTACCACACAATGACTGAACCCCTAAATTATTGAAGTCTATCAATGTCTGGATAAATATGATCAAAAATTGTATTTAAATTATAATACTTTTTTAAATATGGATAGGTATGGATAGGTCAGCGAATAAAGTGTGGATAGAAATAGACAAATGTTTAACAAATAGTGTTCGTAAGAGTTGGGAAACTTTGAAAATATAATGCTATCACTTAATACATAAGAATCAGATTTAGTTTTTTGCTTATTTGAAAAGTGGGCCAACAATTGGCAACAAAATAGGCAAAGGAGAGGAATAATGGAAAAGTAGGGGAATAGAGAAGATTGGATTTTGTTGTACTGACTTGTGAGTAGAAAAAGAAGGAGTGAGTAAAGAGAAAGAAAAAGTTTTTGCATTACATACACATAATTGCGATTAAAAGTAGAAAAACTTATTGGAAATGTTGGATATATTGCGTGACAATAAAACCACTATTGAATACTATTGATCAATATTGAGCTCAATATTTCTCTTTTTCTCTCGAATACATGCGATAACATATATGCGATAGTTTGCCACTAAAAACAGATATAATTTTTTATGCTTTCATCAAATAATTCTATTATAAAAGCCTCTAAAATATTAAAATTTCTAAAATATTATATTAATAGAGGAAATGTTTAACCTTCTTATTAATTTCCCTCGAGAGGGGAAACACACCATTTGTACATTTTTAGCAATTTTACTATTTTAAGTATTTCAACCATTTTTGGCATAAAGTTAGTGCTGTTTTGCTCTTTTGCTTCTCTTGTTTTTGCATTAGAGTTCTCTCACAACTGAGTGTATTATTTAAGTCTAACATAACATTCTAATTATATAAGTTTCGTGTTTTTCTCTGCCATTGCCTTATATCGTGAACTCTGTGCTTCTCGATTCTCTGTTTCTGTTGGTATGGATGCGCCCGACTCTTGTACTCTTGTCTTTCATGCATTTCTCTTACATTCTCTGCCAGTTTATATGAAAGGTTGCGTCCTTTTTCCAGTATTTTCCCTCTAAAGCTGCCTTCTGATCGAAAATGTCAAAAACGAGGGACCGAAAGATATTAATGATGGTTAGTGTTAGCACAGCTATACAATAGTACAGCACTGAGAATAGTATACAGAGTAGAGAGTATACTGTATACTGTAGTGAATGTACTGCAGTTTAGAAAGTATACAACCAATAGTTACTCTATTCGATGCTATCATCTGTACGAGCGATACGTTGTTCACCATTGCGTTCACTCACTTCACAACATAGTGTGAAATATTTTTAATAAAATATTTTCAATTTAATCGCATTCACGTCAAGCAAAAGCAAAAGTAAAACTTTTTAATAACAACATCGAAATGAACATCGGTTTGAGTCGACAACACACACATACATATTCTGCTGTTCTCTTAGACTACAGTACAATATTCTGCAGTATATATTCATAGATAGAGTGCAAAACCTACACAATCGACTCATTCACAACTGCTATGGCATACTAACTGCACTGTAAGCGAGAGTGCATTCTATGCTAAACCAAACCAACACTTCTATCGTACATCTGAGGCAATGCCGAAGTATTTTGCTTTCCTGCTGAGCGCCAGAAGTGATAAATGATATTTTTTAGGAGATTTATAAACTTAAATATTATATTATAAGAGCCTTTCTTTTCACGGAAGCTTACCTTATATTCATTGGCAATCCTTTCCCTTATTATAATTTTATAAAATGTAAAAATTGTCCCCAAATAGCAAAACATTGTTCGAAAACATATGAAAATGCAAATGAATGAGAGGAGTAGTGGTCTATAGGGACCCATACATAAAAGCTCTAATAGAATGGCACAGAATAGACCATATTTTCATTTAACAAAACTTTCTATTCATTTTCAAAAAGGTCTGCGTTCTCTTAGTTTGAGTGGACAAGTAGTGGACAACTGGTTTGCGGTCAAACCATTTGTGTGCGATTAGAGGATAGGATAAGAAGTTTAAAAATTTTAGTCAAAGTTTCATAGTTTTAGATGAAAAATAGTGAAAACTAAAACATATAAAGTGTATGAATGAATGAATGGACAAAACATAATATTCGGAGGTTTGGAGGTAAGCAACAAAACTTATTATCAAAATTATTTTGTTCATTTAGCTCCACCCGATTCAATACATAGTAGAGCGCAATCCTTTAATCCCATGGGAGCCCAGTTTTGCAATATTCGTCAGTATATAATATCATATATGAATGTATATAATATATATAATATGCGCTGTTTTTCTATCAGAGCCGAGTCTAATGAATAACTTAGTGCTGAGTTAAGTATTGTAATGTTGGCAAACACTGCCTCGAATGCAATTTAATACGCCCGCAGTTCACCAATTCTGCCACAATATATTCACTATTATATGATATACCTTTTGTGAGTTTCCATTTGGGGCATACCATACCATATCATACTATGCTATAATATTAAATACATTTGAATATTACTGCCTTTACAACAATGACACAGAGCCAGCACTAATAAAGCTGACAATAAAAAAAATATTTTCAAGTTTTTTTCAATTTCATTTCTCAAAGGAGAGAATCGAGCGCTGAATTTGGTGTTACTCAATATGAATAGTGGTGTTATAATGCAGGTATAAGAGCACACACCTAAATACACGCGCACGCCTTCGACCTCAGACGCCCGAAAACTCATTACTCAAATAAATTTGTGTTAGTATTTAATATGGTTTTATCGGAGCCCAGACTCTACTGAACACTAAGTTTAGAGCTATTCCATTCTTGTAGGTGTTCAGTGTGTTTGGTTAGGACTTGACTGATACAATTAGGAGCTTATCTTTTGGCAATTTGGCTCCAAATTGAAACAGCAATAAATATAACACTTGTTTTTATGGCCATATAATAACCAGAAGCTATTTATAAGAAAATGAGAGGAGGGATAATAGAAATATTATTATGATGTTGTGTTTGTATCTGTGCATTAGAAACTAATGTTTTAATGTTATAGTATTGTTGAAAGCCCTGAAAGCCAACAAAACGAGCTTTAAATAGTTCGGATACACAACTATAGACTATACGAATAGATATGCAATGAATATTGTGTTCATTGAGAGAGAGAAACATTTTTTCTTGTCATTAGACGACTCACTACAAGATAAACGTGAACTGATTACAAAACTCAATTGAAAACAGCAGGTTTAGCAATGCATGGATAACCATCTGAGAAAATGGAGCCAACAATAAATGCCAACTTATTCTGTTCGACAACTGAATGCTGACAATTGTGCACACTTTTAGTTCACTTCTTTTTTCCATATTTAACTCTCATTAATATTTTATACTTAAATCTAATTATTTTTTCATATTTTAATTCAATATTCCTATAATTCATCTTAAATTATAGAAATCTTCAATCAAAGATATATCACATTAATTGTTTTCAAGTTTAAGTTTTTTTTAAACCTTTAGATTAAAGGCTTTTTTGTTCAGATTAATCTAAAAAATGAAATTGAGATTTATTCCGATCTCTATTTCCACTAAGGAATGACAGACTAATGTCTAATATCTAATGGATTGCCCAAAGTTTGTCCAATCATTTTCTCAGTCAATAACTTAATCTCAAAATGATCTGTTCCTCTAAAAGAGCATTTCACAGTTGAATTTATATTTACTGAACTCCAGTTCTATCTCTATATTGTTATTTCAATGTTTTGGAAAACCAATTCCTCCATAACTTATAGCCCACTCCATCATTCATGTCATGCAGATATGAATTGATAAAGAATACAATTAGTGATGGCTTTAAATTAAATGCCGTAGACATCCATCTATGTTTATTCACTACTTTGAAGTATGTATTTTTCAAAATTATATCCTAATTTTGAACATTGAAAATTCTGACATTTAGCCATGCTCACTCTAGGAAACGGTATTCTGAAATTTTTACAATCAAATGTTAATAAATTAAACATTTCAAACACAAACCAATAATTTTTGTCATTTTTAAAATAAATTTCTAATGCATTGTTCCATTGATTATAAATAGTGTAAATTGGCAGGTGAAATTTTAAAAATTGACGCGCAGTTCCGGGAGATGTATTTTTCATTTGTTAGATTCTTACAGAATTTAATTTAACATGACGTAATTTAACAGAATTTCGGCGCTAATTCTGTAAGAATTTAACAGTTTTTGACAAAATTCAGGCAAAATATCATGTATTCTGCAAGAATTTAATAAAACTTGACTAAATATATAAAGAATGTGACAAAATTCTGTTATTTATCTAAGAATCTATTTAGAATTTCACAGAATATTGCACCTTCGGCATCATTTACTTAATATTGTTACAAGGAAAATTAATAATTACTTGTTTTGTCTTCGTCACAGAGGGTGAAAGTTTGATAATTTTTTCGGGGAAGGGGGTATATTGGCTATACCCACATTGCACATCCCTATTAAACTAACTTGTATTTTCAGTTTGAATTAAATGATAGAATATATCAGAATAAAGAATAATAGCTTAATATATGTACTGGTAGTTTAATAAATTTTTCAAGTTATAATAACTACTCACAAAAGGTATGCATTTCATAATAAAAGCATTGATTAAAATGCATAAGAATCTAAACAACTTTTAATCGAGTTTCCGGGAAAAATAGGGTAACAGTTACATCTGCCCGGAGTCATTGCTTGAAATTCGGCGGACAGAATCTGGGTTTTCCGGGCAGTGCCCGAATCCGAAATACTCTAATTATAAATTATCATATACTGTATTAACTTTAAAATATGTAATTTATAATAATAAAACAAAATATTGAATTAAATTGTTAATCAATTTTTAAGATTATTACAAATATAATTATCATACATTTGATATAAATTGTTAATTATTTGTTTTTAAATAACAAATTTCTATCATTTAAATGTAAAAGTATATCTTAAATTTGATTACACTATTAGAACATTATTGAGAATTATTATTATCTAGAATAAATTGATTTTTTATAGTTTTAAATTATGACAAATAAAAATTTTATTAGAGATATAGAAATAAAACAATTTCTATGTCAATTTTTATGATAGAAGTTATCTCACGATTGAATGTTTGTTTCAAATCCTATATTCATTTTCTCAGAATTTTATTTATTTTCTTTTATATAATAAAAAAAAATCGAATAGTTTTTTCAAAATAAAAATAAGAAAAAAATTGTATAAAGAAAAAGAATGAGATTTTTTAATTTACATTTTCATTGACTGCTTGTCTGTATTATTTTTCGAGTTCTTAAGGACACAATGTTTGTGAACCATTAATGAGGAAAGTTTTGAAAAAAGTTTTTTCTCATATTTTCTCTTATGTTTGAGTTAATGATATATTTCTCTCTATTCGAAACTCTATATTCAAGTTTGGTTACGTAACTCATCCGAGTTATTATTTTAATTTATATGTTTATAATTGATACCAAAAAAATGTGAAACTGCCTGAAGAAATGAAGTGACATGTGCTCTAAAATACACTGATATAGTTTGCAGTGTTGGGCAAAGCGCCATAATATCAAATCGAATGCACTTAATTGAAGTCTAAATCTACTTTCGTATAAGATATATGAGTATTGAAAAAGTTGATTAAATACTTGGTTCGCCTCTAAAACTAATGAGTGTTAGCTTTGATGTATGATTTGTTTTTATTTTAATAAATTTCTTTTCGCATATTAAAAACGCATTTATTTTTGTCTTTAAAGTCGGACTTTTATTTAATTAATTACTTTACAAGATTAACATTCATAGAGCGATAGTTTATCATTTGTGAACACAATTTTTTCTCAACAAATAATTTTTTGAATTCTGTTTTCGAGTTATTCGAAACAAATTATTAGAAAGTTATTAAAATTTCTGATATTTCTGACAAAAATAGATATTCAGAAATTGTTTTTTATTCTTTTTTTTCATTTTAACTCTCAGAACTGTCAATGTCTGTGCATTCAAATAGACAAAGATAGCATAGGAGGTACTTTACCTCTGATACAATATGCTTTTGCGCCAATCAATGGGGGAAAGAAGTAATTAAAGGGAGAACCACAACAACTGTACCAAAAAGAAATATCAAACAAAATGTTTTTTGAGCGAAGAGAGTGGAGGTATAATATGGGTGTGTGTTATGTCACGCAATATAATAAACGTTAGATATAGGCAACTCTCTCATGTCCATCAAAGCAGTTGTGCATAATATAACTCATGCTATTCCAAGTGCACACCGTATTATTGACTGCATTCACAATTTGGCGCAAACTATAATTTTAGACCTAAAAAAAGTATAGCCTGTCGTTCATTGCATGCATTATCTCCTATTCCGTCGAAGTTTCGATAAAAAAAGAGAGTTTTTTGTGTCTGATATACCTTTTTAACGATCGGGTCGTCAGTCGCTTTTGACTGTGGACTGAGTGCTTTGCATTACAACTGACAACAGCTCCGAACAGTTGAGTGGAGTAAATCACTATTTGATTAGATCCTATATAATATCCATCTCTGCCTCGCAATGGAGGTTATGTTGAAAAAGAATTTTAATGCAGAGAAAAACGAAAAGAATAGGAAAGAAAGCGATGCACACAATCACACAATGAAATGCGTGTTCACTACTTAATCTGTCACTACTTTTTATTTTTTTGCCAAATTGAAGGCTTAGTAAAGAAGAGACGCTTTATTGACGCGAAAAATATATTCAAATGATTATTTAATTACACTCGACTTAGATTTATGAGAGCAAACAATCAGTAAATTAACTTTACTTCTCGACTAACTATTGTTGACTTGTTTTCTGATAAACTTTTTTCTCCTCTTTTCTATTGAACAGTAAATTGTAATACAAGTGCTCCCAAAGGATAACCGATCAAAAGCAGAGTATTAGAGAAAAAATAAAAATATAAGGAAAAAGAACTGAATTGAGAGATTGGAAAACAACACAAACACAGAGAGTGGGAGAGAGAGGGAGAGAGAGAGAGAGAGAGAG
>JAQFXN010001758.1:0-14319 GCA_034693365.1 Liacarus xylariae
CGGTGGAATTACCAAATATTAAATACTGTACTGAAAATTATTTAAAAAGAAAACATTATTGATTAACAATATATGGATAAGAGAAGATAGGATGGATATCGTGTCCAATTTAAAATGATCCGCGACTGTATAAGTTTTCTAAATATCTGTCATTTATTCACTATTACATTGATGAGTTTAATTGTTTTTTTGAGTTCAACACAAAACCTTACCAGAGTGTATTTAAAAATTTCAACTACATTTAATCAAATGATGTGATTAATAATGTTTGGATTACTAATGTTTTTTTGTACAGTAAAACCCAGTATAAATTTGGAATTTTTAAAATGATGTGAAATGTATCATGAATTTATTATCTCGGCGATATCTGAACTCTAAGATGTTTTAAGCACATTCTGAGCCTGGTTACGATTGGAATATACCCTTAATATTGCGAAAATATTGCAAAAATTATACCTGAATAGTATGTTAAATTAAATTTTTTGTGCTAAAAACAATTTTTTTAACTTTTACTTTACTTTAAAATTTGTTTTACTTTGTTTATTGTTAGATATAAATAATAACAAACCAGACCCATAGTACTGGGTCATGAACGAATAATAAATTCTGTCTTTATCGAAATATATTTGTTAAATATCCCTTTTATGGTTATCTGAATAAATAAAATATTTGAATACAATTTATATTAAATTTTTGTTGAAAATATAATTATATGAAAAATTATCATTTCATATAATTTCATTTAACGGGTCAAAATATTTTATATATTTTATATTCATATTTCAGTTAGGGTCCAGTAATTATAATTTATCTAGTTTACTTAATTTTTGGTTAGTCAATTTCATATTAAGGGGTAATTGAATAATATTTTATCAATCAGACAACCTTTTTAATACCAGGTTATACCTCTATACCTACCTAAAGGTATCAAATATAAAAAATATCAAATAATTTAAATTGTCCTCCTCAAAGCAACGTACCCTTATTTAACATAATTATTCCTAAACAGAATTAAACTTTTCACAATTATTTCTATTGTGATATTTCTCTTTGCGATATTTTATTCACGATATTATGTGCACGATGTTTTTTCCTAATAGAGTCAAACATATCTTGATGGGGAAGGGCATTTTTGGAGAGATTGAGGAGATCTAAAGGTAATGTTTGCATGCCTTATTAATATATGTCTTATAATATTAGTCTTGCAATATTATTAGTATTCTGTGCTCTACCTCTTCTTTTGTATCTACATCTATGCCAAGGATTCCTAGAAAGGAGTTCAGCCTGGAATACCTCCTGGCATTTTGACCGAATAACCTTATAGGCCTTCGCTTATGTAGATTTTGAGAAAATGGTGCCGTGTTTAGAATATTCTGTGAAATTTTATCTAAATTCTTAAGAAAATATCAGAATTTTGTCAAATTCTTGCTAAATTCTTACATAATTTTGAACACATCTGCTAAATGTAGGTAAATTTGTCTAAATTCTGTTAAATTGTGTAACCAAAATCAAATATCCTTGATATTTTCAAGTCTGGACAAGCCTGATTTATATCATTTAATCTCAATAATGTTGAGTCAAAATCATCTCAGTTGTATAAGCACTACCGTTTTTTTAAGTTAACACCTAATGCGAGCTTTCATATCTATCCAGATTAGCTATACATCTATTGATTTTAGCAATTGAGATATCTATTCTGACTAATTCGCATATGCTGAATCGACTGGTGATAGTTTCAAATACGAAAATCCAATAATATTTGATAAAGAGGGCGTTATAAAAAACAAAGTCGAAAAATTTTAATATTTGATGTTGACAACTAAGACATTGATTCTGAATAATTTTCATATGCTTACTCGATTGGTAGTAGTTTCGAATACAAAAAATAATATATTATTAAAGATAGACAGTGTTGTGGAATACATACAGTTAAGTAAAATTTTAATCGAGAGGCGAGAATATGTTAGACTTCACTGCTTATGTATTTCGTATGGACTGTAATGTAAGGTAAGCTGATTTACAGACAGAATTCTCGATTAGGATTTTTCTTAACTGTAGTAGAAATATTATAATATTTGATTTTAACAAGTGAGACATAGAATCTGACTAATTCACACATGTAGAATCTAGTAGTGATATTTTTAATCTCGAAAAATAAATATTCTTTGAGATAACGGCTGTTTTAATAGAATTTTGCGGGTTTTCTAATGTAACGCCATCTATCTCAAATAATATTCTATTTTCATTCTAGAAACTATCACCAATAGCTTCAGCATATGCAAATTAATTAGAATCGATATCTCAATTGTCAAAATCAAGTATTATAATTTTCAAGCTCATTTTTTACAACGCCCTCTATCTCAAATAATACTTAAGTTTTGAATTTTAAATTATTACTAATTGATTCAGCATATGCGAATTAGTCAGAATAGATGTCTTAAATGCTAAAATCAATAGTTGTAAAGCTAATATGGATAGATATAAAAGCTGGCATTAGGTGTTAACTTTTAAAAAACGGTAGTGTATCTTAAAAACAAAAATAAAATCCCGAATAATGCAAATTTTTAAAATATCTCAAAACTTATTAATTTGAAATGATATCTGTCAATAGGCGATAATTAAAGACAATCTAAAATAGGGCTAATAGATTTACATTCGTGCACGGGACAATTTACAAGAATAAAAATATGAGCGTTCTCCTAATTTGTTAATTGTGTTTCCGATTGCAGTTATAAGGTTTTATTCAAATGAATTAAAAGTTCCATTGATTTAAGTAATATTACTTAAAAATCAAAATTTATCTTTAATTCGATGGCATTTTTAAGTATACCAATAAACTTTGAGATTGTTTTAATGTGATTTTTTATATTTGTTTAAAATATAAGAATTTTGTTATTAAGATTACTATTGAAATGAGCTAATAATTTAAGATATTACCTGAATTTATTAGAATATGCCTAAAATAAAGAACATTTCAATTAAATTAAATAAATTAATTCAAGAATTCGGACCAGAATTTTGTATTAATAATGAATCTCAAGAGAACGAAACACTATTTGTCTTTCGTATAAAAAGAATAAAAATTAAATGTATATTGTATTTTACTATATTTGATAGAAATACAGAATTTTTTTATTAAAACCTTTTAACTGTAGTCGGAAAGAGAATTCACAGATTAGGTGAACGCTCATAATTTCATTCTTATAAATTGCCCCGTTCATGAATGTAAATCTATTAGCCCTATTTTAGGTTGCCTTTAGCGATAATAAATAGCTCTAATTATTACAGGAAAGCACAGAAAGATTAATCGTATTAATTTGAAAAATTTTGGATTGTTTAAAGCAGTAAAGTGCGCGATTTGAATTTCCCGGTGGTTTTAATCACTTGGTTAGTTTAAAGGCATTCTATCTATACATTCATTTCAAGAAGGCCTTTTGTACCTTTCGGTGTAGTTCTTGAATGCTATGCGTCATAGTGTCTAATGCACTTCGTCCCACTCCTTCTAGAACAAATGACTCGACCAGCGACCTTTCGCTCAGTGAAGCGAGAACCATACCTACTGAGATAGGCCGCTCTCTTTTTATATTTACATTTGAATGATATAAATATATTTAAAGGAGTGGCCGCTTCACTCGCGAGGGCCACCTGATCTTGACTGGTCTTAAGGTTTATGAAAATTTATGTGCGAAAAAGCCAATTTTTACCAAAAGACAGGTAGTTTTAACCCAAAAATATTTTCAACCTGTAAACTTCCAACCATTTTTCCCATTTCATTCAATACTTTCAAAATATCGATGTTAGGCTAAATTTTTGAAATCGCGTTTAATGAATGGTTTGAGAAATTATAGATTATTGTCACTAAACACAAAATAATGCATTGTATCCATTGGTATAAATGACAATAAATTAGTTGATAGCAGTAATTATTTATTTAACTTCAAAAGTATTATATTAAATGACTTTATTATGAAGTAATGTTCAACTGTTTGCTTAAGAATTGAATTTTAACATTATTTGTGCAGAAAGCGAGTCCAGGGAATTGCCATTTGCGTGCTTTAAATCTACAAAAGATGAAAAACTTTTACTTGTGGTGTAATTCAAGCAAAAGTGTTTGTCCTTTTATGTATACAAGAATACAATAATATTGAATGCATTTAATCATTGTTTGTGTCGACAAACAAAACATATTTCGTAAATGACATAATGATATGGTCTATGGCTAGAGAAACGCCACCCTTTGTAAACAGAGGCCCAGAATTGCATTTTTCTAATTTAAGTAACGATCAATTCATCACATTATTTCAAACATTTTATATTTGTCCCAATATTGAGATCCGTTAATCGAAAAGAATTTGTTCACATTTTTATGCGATTGTAATGATATTTAAGTAATAAAAGTAATTATTGGCTGAGTTAGGAATTGCTTTGGGGGCCAAAGTGAAAAAAGCTCAGTCCCAACCGAACCCAACCGTTCATTTACTTTTCTCACAGAAAGACATCCAATCAAAAGCCAACATATATTTTATAGCACTAAACCAAATGCCGTTTTTTAGTCTTCTTTTATCAGATCTTTTTCATTGTAATAAATGCAATGCAACTGAGTTTTCAGTTTCTCTTTACTATACTGTATAATACAATGAAGCGTGTGATAGGATGGGAATGGGATGGTCTGAACAAAGGTTTCTCATACTTTCTCATATGACACGTGTCGCGCGTGCAAATACCCTAAAGGTTTTGATTCGTGGGATTCTTTTGTATAATATATACAGTATTACATGGAATATAACTTTTGTTGAAATTTTATTTTCTATCAAATTGTCATTCATTTAATATTTCTTTTTTTTTGTAATCCAAAAATCCCAAACTGTTTAATTAGCTTAAAAATGAAATGCTTTTGGAAAACTAAAGCTTTTTTAATTAATAAAAATAAAATGATAAACATTTATTGAAATAATTTTTTAAAGAAAGATTAATCTTTACAAAAACTTAAGAATTACTATAGATTATAACGTGAGTTCAAATTATAAACTTATTTACAAAAACATTAAATTAATGAAATTGTTTTAAGTTTTCACAAATTGATTTAATTGTATAAAATACATTTTACATAACTTTTATCATTTTATTATCATTAAAATGCTATTATTCAAAGTGGAAAATCTCAACTTATTTAAACATTTAGTTTTTAAAAGACTATTAGATTATGTAAAAGTTTGAAGCATTAATAAAAATTAATTCAATGAAATGTATTTTATATGAAACTGATTGGGAATCGCAGAGCACTTATATATCAACAGATGTTGTTTAATAAAAGTTTTGTTCTCAACGTTTCAATATTTATATAATTTAGTTCAAACTAACTCTTTTAGTTTGAATATATTTTCAAGAGTTTGTACAGAAATGCATCTAAATTGTGATGAAGTATGTGTGCAAATCTGCGAATTTGAGCGATTGATTATATTCTGTTTTAAGTGTTGTTTTAATGAAATAAATTAAGAGTAAAGCACAGAATGACACAAAAATTTGAGTTAAATGACAGAAAAGCATTTCAATAACAGATGCAATGAAATACTTATATTGTTTTCGATATTGATTTGACTGTAACTGAAATGACAGACACGATAGACATGACTGGCACTCGTCATTCCGTTGGGATTGTTTGTTAAAAAAGGGAACTCAACTCAACTTCAATCACTTTTATGGCTTCTCCAGAATTTCTGTAATACAGACCATAGAATGCAAATGTGAACGAGCAGTACGTCAAAAGTTTCCCAGACATACGCGTGCACTTACACTCTCCGGTCATGGGAAAGAGGGGACACAATAATAATATAATGATTAACCAAATACAGTACAATACTATGTGATTGAATTCCGCGGCATTTCTATCATATAATCACAGCATAAATGACTGAATCATCGAATCAGACATTCTTTTGCCTCTTATCCCTCCATTCGAACTAACATTTTTGCAAAACCTCTAAATTATAAAATTCTCTTCATTTGTAAGACATTGTTTGCTATTTTAATATATCAGTCGTTACAACGAATAACTGTCATAAAAAGAGAGATACTATAAGAGCGATAGCAACAGGAGATATATTAGATTTGGAATCTCATGCATACTATGTATTAAAACGAAATCAAATCAGAGAATATCTGAATATTATTTCTCAATAAGGAAGAGAATATTGAAAATTTTGATTTTTATTCCTAAAATTAGAATTACATTACATTTTAATTCTATTGGAAATTAATTTAAGTCTTAATTTTTAGACGAAATAAAATTTCAACATTAATTTCAATGTCTTATGAAATGCGAGTATTTTTCAACTAATTAATTGTATTATATTTGTTTGTATTTTAATTGAAAGTTAATTTAAATCAATTGAAGAGTGTTTGTGAGAACTGTACTGTAAAAGAGTCTATTTTAGAGCTACAATAAGTGTAGATGTATTGCACGAAAGTGTCTTTTACGGCACTCAATGTTGAAAACAGTACTAATGTATAAAATAAAATTGCATTTTATGAGACTTTAATTTATTGCTTTGAATTGAAGAAAATATTAATTAATATTTGTTAATAAATATTATAGACTTTTGATTAATAATTTTGTAATTTTAAAATTACTTTTGAATATATTTGTAAAACTCATACGTTTGTAAAAATAATGTTAAGCTTAGAATCACAAAAGTACAGCTGCTCTCAGCTAACTCTCTAACCATACGACACAATTCATTATTCTGAAGATAAACCTGTGCCATAACGAGCAAAGAGTAAACAGTTGGAAGTGGAGAGAGAGAGAGAGAGAGAGAGAGAGAGAGAGAGAGAATTGGTGAGGGAGTGAGAAGTGGGGAGAGAGTGGAAATGCATAAAACCGTTGTCTACGATACGTATTGGAGCCAAAACGGGACCTGAAATACATAAAAGTCTGTTATAATAGAGGTTCGCATGATTTGCTCTAACCTAGTGGTGAGTGCTATGAATGCTGAGCAAAGCTGTAGTGACAGTGGAGAACTCGTACAGAATATAATAGCACGCGTGTAGGGCTTAATTTGCATACAGCTGCACACCGGCAACAATGGGCACATTCATGTGCACGGCTCGAGTGAACTAACTGTATATGAAATAATGTCAGAGTTGGACTGCATTTGTCTGCAAAAAGTATTTTCATATAAAATATATCGAATAACACTAACACTTAAGTCTAGTTTAGAGCTCAACGAAAGTGTTGATGATTTCTAAGTTTAGACCAATAGTTATAATGTAATACACGTAGAGGTCATTAAACGTTAATTTACAGGTTTTGTTTCACTTGTGATATGTCTGTATTGAGATTTCTTTATTTTCATTATCATTACAGACATATGGGTGTTATGGCACTGAACGCGAGTATTGCCCCAAACTTTAACTGCTTATCCATTGTATTAAGTATTGAAAACCCGTATGAATTGAAACCAATACTCATAACTAACATAAATCTTGAAATTATAACAGATTTTATTAAATGGAATATAAATTACAACACATTTACAAATAAGCAATTAAACTACAATTATATCCACTTTGCTCTGTGTGTGAGAGAGAGGGAGAGATATGTTTTTGAGGAAAATTATTTACTAATGATTTTCAAAATATGTTTAATAAATACATAAAATTTAAAACCATATGTAATAAACTTTTTGTCGGTTTATAACAATTTTCATCCGATTGTGTAAATTTAAAAGCAATTCAAAAACATTAAGTATTACTAATTAACGCAATGATTACAATCACATTGTATTAGATTTACATCAATTGTTTGGCAGCACATGAGTGAGTGATGCGGTAGAAAAGGGCGAATTCTCTTAGAATGAATAATAGACATAATGAACATAACAGTGCATTAATGTTATAAAATCCGTTTATTCAATACTTAAAAACATTAAGCTCTTGTGGGTCGGGCTTATAAGGGCGCCAATACATCCTAAGGCATCCCTCGATTGCTAGAGTCCATCAGAACAGTACAGAAAAGTTACAGTGCAGTACTGTTTGGGTATCATAAGCTCTATATATTGAGGCACATTAGCAAAAGGCGGTTCGTTGTGATGGAACAACAGTTACAAAGAGATGGCAAAAACGCGTGCGTTCTCTCCACAGCACAGCAACTCTAATACGAACCGATAATACCAACTCTAATAAAAGACAGTTTTGCACTGATGTGAACTCAATTAATATGTTCTGCAATTCGCTGTTAACTTACTATAACTATACTATCTATACCTGTATTTTATATAAGTCTGTGTCTCTCTATAAGTAATACACTTTTTATATGTTTTGCCATTATTTTTATGCTTAAATCAACACAAAAAAGAAATTTATTCAAAGTGTTCAACAGCTGCGTCCAAACACTCGGTTCCTAACAGTGAATACAAATTCAATAATTGTCTAAAAGAGTGTTAGAATTTCTATAAATTTATTCAATTCTAATGTATAGTAAAATAATGTATTAATAATTAAAGTAAATCAAAGTCGCCGTCCATTTGTTCAAAAGTTTTTTATATTTGAAAGTATTCTAGTCTTCAAGTGTGACAAATGCCTCGAGGCTTTCTAGTCAAGCGTTATCCCAATCAGTTGTCAACTGACAGTTCATCCCCAACTTCTCAAAGTGTAGATCACACCACTTGTGTGACATTGCCTTTAACTTCTCGTCCACTTATCTGTCGCTATTCAGACGAAGACCGTTCAGACTCGAGCTCATCAGAACCAGAATCAGCTTCAGTCACAAGTATTCCATCGCCTCTTACTATTAATCAATCAACTCATCCCTTGGCTTCGTTAGCTCTATCGCCACCGCTGTTGTCTTATAGCCACCAATACTCTAAAACACAGGTAACCGACCAAAGTTGCAAAAGCTATCCAACAATGCTCTGCTGTAATGAAATGTAATGATAGGCCAATATAGAAATGCATTAACTCTCACGCCATTCCGTTATTAATCTTATTTGTAAGAAATTCGTGAGACTTAAGCATTAAAAGTAATATTATTTTACTTTCAAATTATATACACAATAAATATTAACTCATTTATCTTTAGTTTCATTTTATTTACATTTAATTAATGCAATTATTTTTAAAATAGAAAAAAAAGATAAATAAAACGTTAAAATTCATGCATTTGTTTGAAAATATTTATCATTTACTTCATATCAATAGTTACCACAAGAAGTACCGCTCACTTTAACAAAATCGTCTTTTTCTTCAAATCGCAAAACTCCTCCGACGCCTAACGATGACGAGAGTTCTTCGGCTCTTGATTTGCGTTGTCCTAACTTTATATTCCACTTCCCCGACCGCATGCCTGCGTCGGCCCCCTCTGCCTATCAAAGAAACATTTCAGCCTTAGTCAGTCGTTCGCCAAACGATAGCCCAAACACATCACTAACCACTTCTAAGAAACGCCATTCAATAGAAAGCCAACAGAAATCATTGAAAAGACATAAAGTGGTTCGCAAATTGAATTTCGATGAACACAAGTCCTCTCCAGTGTCGGGAACTTTCATTAGAGATTCCGACAGTGAAGACGATTTCACGAGTCATTCGTCATGTGTCCGCCGTTCCGGTGATATCGATCCCAGTCTTAATGTAGTAGTCATTACAGACGAGGCGAGAGCAGAGATCGCAAAAATAGACAATAAGATCGGAGACTATATTTGCGCTCTTTGTAAGGATAGGTTTAATGACGCGTTCGGATTAGCGCAGCACAGATGCACTCGAATAGTGCACGTGGAGTATCGCTGTCCAGAATGTGATAAAGTTTTCAACTGTCCCGCGAATCTGGCATCACATCGAAGATGGCATAAGCCTCGAAACGGCATCAATACTTCGAGCAATAGCAACGAAACTAATAAGAAAAGTAAAGTATCTGTTGTCGGCACCGCTACCATTCAACCCGAAAACAACAACACCAGCAGTAGTTGTTCATTGGAGACAACATCAAGTATTATGGGTGAAACTACAGGTAATCAGAGTCAGGAAAGTGGAGGAGAGGGACAACACGAATGCGAAAACTGTTGCAAAAAGTTTAGGAGAAGTGCTTCCCTTAGAAAACATTTACTGACTGTGCATAACATAGATATCGAGAACAATAAGCCGACAGAAAGTGACGAAAAAAGTTTTTTACTTAATATAAATGCATTGAAAAGAAAACAAAGAGTATTTGAATTCACAGATACTATCGATAATAAGCCAAACAATGGAAAAGAGTTGAATCGAAATGATTTCAAATACAGATGTTTGACATGTAGTGCAGTATTTCATAACGAAATATCGTTAGAATTGCACAACAAGTCTGTCCACTCAAATGACTCGTTGAGCTGCAGATACTGTCAGAACATCTTCTTTACTGAAGTAGAGCTTACAATACATACAAATAAATACCATTCGAACAAAGATAATGAGTCAGTCCTTAAATCTGTTCGTCCGCTTATAAAACATGAGTTGACATAAAAGTTAATAAATTTGTTAAATATTATGTTTTCATTGAATAGTTAGAAAGTCAAACATTACAATACAATACAGTACAGTACTAGTCATTAATAGTCATATAGAGTACAGGAAAATGAAATCTATGAACAAAATAGCAATGCTTTCTAGTCTTCAATATTGGAATTTAATGTTTTAAATGTTAGCATAGATTAAAAATCGAATCAAATATTAATATTTAGATTAATTTTTAGTTAAAAAGTTTTAATCTATTAATACATAATTTAAATTCTAGTCACTAACGGAAAAAACAATTTTTATAATTAAAGATTAATTATTATCTAATTTTCATTAAGAGTTGTGATAACAAGATTTTGGGTTATATTGGGTATAATATACAGTACTAAACGAACAAAAGAAAATTTAAAAATGAGATTTGAGTGTTGTTGGGTTTGGCTTACAAACAAAAAATCACCATTTGTATCCACTCTTATTTCTATAATTCTTATTTAATATTCTATGTTAGGAAATAATTTAAAATTGATATTCATTAATAATTTATATGATTTTAATTGATATAATTTATAACAAATAATTTGTAAATTTTAAAAATTCATTTAAACTAATTTAAACTTCTTAATCAAAGATTATTATCTAAACTATTATCGATCATTGAAATTGACACAGCGTTCACGTTTACTAAGATCTTACATCTTCAGATTTACTTCATTGTAATTTTCATTGGAGTGCCTTTAAATGCTTTTGGAAACTGAAATTTTTCATGTCTCACACACAAAATATAATATACCTATTATATTTTGTATAAATTAAATAATTGACAATTTTAAACTATCAAAGCATACTTTTGGGGGAAATGTATTTTGTAATCTAAAATTTCGAAAATTGTTTTCATCAGTTTATCATAATTTTGTGGATCTAATAGTTTGCTTACTAACAGATTAAAAATATTATCCAATTTTTATTGAATCAATTATTAAGCATTAAAATTTCCAATTTTAGATAAAGAACAAAACATTTCTTATCTTTTTATAGAAAGATTAGATAAATTCACAAGATTTAGATATACGATGGTCTCTCTCTCTCTCCCTTCTCTCTTACATGTCCTTTCATCCCTTCCATTCTAATCTTCTCATTCCCCTACTTTCCTTTTTATTAAGACCCAATCAGAACGTAAACTGTGAAAAATTTTCATAACAATTAAATTGGTGTGTAATCCATAGAATTTATAGAATACATATATTTTAAAACTATTGTTTAATTAACAATTACTGATAAAATCCCGCAAACATTTAATTGTAATGAAACACAACTTTTACTTTAATGCACTAATAAAAGCACATTTTTAATGAGTCGATTGATTTGATGTATTGAACTAATTATTAAACTGAATCTTAAAGACTATTTGTTTATTAATCAGATTTCGCAAAAAAAAACAGAAAATTAAAGAAAATATGAAACAAATGTGGAATAATTGTAATTGAATTCATTGAAAACAATATACTGTATGTGTGCTATTGATTGGCGATGAGTGGAATCAATGATAAATTAAGATTAGGCTTAATATCTAAGATTGAAATTAATTTGAGAGCCGTTGCTCAGCAACTCATGTCATAGTTTGCTATCATGTGTTCTGATAAAAGGTCAACAGATTGTCATAAACATCGAAGTATTAGCTTATATTATATACACTTATAATAATGATGGAAAATATTATCCATAGGGATAGGGATAGACTTTGTACAGCACTGCACAGTACAGCAGTTAGGGTTGGAGTGGAGTAGCAATAGCTGAATGCAATGCAAAATTGAATGCCAATGCGTGTCATTTCACTAATAAAGCCGAACCAACACTGAGAGTCACTCTTCGTAGCAATTATTTGACCAAAAAAATGAACTTTTTCTCTATTCTTATTGGGAATGAAATGTTAGCACAAATAGAGTCTAATATAAAAGGACTTTAGATAGCGATGGTTTGGGCGTATGTTTGGGTTTAATGTTGATAGTATTGATGGTCAATAGTGGCAATACTGTCTAATAGTGTTCTTTTGAGACACACGCAAAACGAGAGTTAAACTGATACGAGTAGTCACGCAAAACCTCGCTTTCCATTGCATTGAGGATAGTATTGCACTCGTAATAGGCTTTACCCTATGTTTAATTCTGTAGACAAGCTATACCTGAAACAGAATACAGAATCGGCGCATACTATAAGAGCAAAGCTTTAATATCTTTAGAAACTAAACTGTCTCTACCATAGAGTGCATAGAAATGCGATACCGTCTCTACTTTTCAATGATCTACTACTCTGTAAAGCAATGCAGTCATTAGCGAACCTTAACATCGACTTCAAAATGAATTAGAATATCAAAATACAAGTGCGAATCGAATTTCTTTCTATTTATATTCTATAAAACCCATTGATTTGCTCTATAATAGTCTATAGATTTGAGTTATACAGTACTTGTTCTCTCATTACCGGTATTGAGCAGTAATGTCAGTAATATTAATGATTTTAAATTATAGGAGTTTTTTGAATTAGAAAACCCAAACTTGAATGCAATCATTGTTTCACGTCTGGCATCAAATTCAATATACGAAACCATATCAACAAAATTTTCTAAAGGAATTCAATTATAAATTATATTACTTTTGTATGACTACAACAACTTTTAATCAAATGCATCAAAATTCAAACAAATTATTTTTAATAAACTTCAATAATTTGATTTTACATTACTTTATTTGATTAAAAAATTAATTCCAACCAGAAATTAGAGTTTCTCTGATTGAAAATCTCTATATCTCTGCTGACATTCCAGTACCAGAACTGGTGTTCATTTAAGAATTTCACATCAAATCTAATCGAAATTCTTTTCATTTTCTTAAAATAATTTAATTTATAGTGAAAGACAACTTAATTGACACAAATATTATACTTAATTTTAAAATTAAAATAATATATAATTTATAAACTTTTATATAACGTTTGAACATATTATCAAAAGAAAAGTTATTTTTAAAATATTGAATAAAATTATAAAATTATAATAAAAATTGAGAACATTATTGAATGCAATATTCAT
This sequence comes from Liacarus xylariae, assembly GCA_034693365.1. NCBI lineage: Eukaryota > Metazoa > Arthropoda > Arachnida > Sarcoptiformes > Liacaridae > Liacarus > Liacarus xylariae. The sequence continues at coordinate 13,568 of JAQFXN010001758.1, forward strand.
TCATTACACTATCATATCATAAGAGCAATACTTTTATAATAATTTATAATTTAATTTATTATTCTTTTGATTGAAATACTTTGAATATTAAACTTAATTAATCAATAAATATATCATTAGAGTGAATGCCTGTTGCAATGCATGCAATACTGTGGTAACAGCACTACCACATCGTTCTTATGGCTTACTCTGCAATACTTTACTGTATACTATGGAACTGTACAGTAATTGTATTACTTGTATTACATGCCGAGGAAGTGAACTAAGATAAGAGTATTCATTATATGAAATTGACTTATACTCTAACAGGTCTCGTAAGTACTGTACATAAGTAACAGGTCTGATGCCCGACTGGTGCCAGTATTTCAGTATTCGCTTCAATACAAAATTTTATTTTCGATCGATCAAAATTATATTTCAACAAAACTCAACAAAAATGCATTCGTGCGACCCATTAGTTCGAACAATAACTTTAGTGCTTTATATTTAATACCTATAGGCTATCGTTGTGTGACAAATGAACGATACCCGACATTTTCACAACATTTTAGAATTAGTAAAAGCCGCTTCTTCAGTCTATTATACATAGTGTTGAAACTTTGTATAATACAATGTATTATATAAAAGTCTTGTATTATACAAAATTAATTCAATTATTTTAATAACTGTTTAGGGATGATCAGAAACGATACTAACTTATAGGGGTTAAACTGCGCGCTCAACATTTGGAACACTATTGGAGAATAGTGTGG
>JAQFXN010001759.1:0-14318 GCA_034693365.1 Liacarus xylariae
CCTTCGCTCAAGAATTTTGGCAAACACTTTCCCCGGCAAACTCAGGAGAGTAATTCCTCTATAGTTTGAACAGTCCTTCTTATCTCCTTTCTTATATTGAGGAATCACCACTCCTGTTTGCCTATCCCATGGAGAGACACTAGTTCGCCAGACCTTCTGACACACCCGTAACAGCCGCTAAGCGCCCCTTTCACCCATGGCTTTCAACATTTCAGGTCTTATCTCATCAATAACTGCAACCTTGCCAGATTTGATCAACTTAATCGTACCTATGACTACAGCTGTAGTTATTTCTTGAACTGACCCGAAATCCAAACCAATTTCCCGTGTTATCAGGGCTTGCAATTGGGTTCAAGAGATTTTCAAAATAATCTCTCCACCTAACTAAAATTTCTTGCTCTTAACGAAGAAGTTTGCCATCTTTATCCTTTACAGTTCGGATGGCAGACTTCTTCGTGTTCAGGAGCCTCTTTACTGTCTGCCAAAATATCTTGTTTGCAGACTAATAGTTGAACTTCATCTCTTCCCAGAAGGAACTCCAGAACGAATCTTTTGCCTTTTTCACTGCTTCTGCTGCGGCTCTTCTCGCACTCAAATAAGCTTCCGGCTTGGAATCACTTTTGCCGCTCAACCAGCGCTTAAAAGCATTTTGTTCTCTTTGACCATCTCTTCACGGTCCACCAAGAAGTCCTCAATTGTCCCCCAAGTAGCAGGTCCAACCATCTTCGTGCCGCAGCAGGAGGCAATTATTCCAACCGAGAATAACTCCCACTAGGCCACGGCATCATAGTTTTCAAAAGTAGGCAGACTCTCGAAGCGCTCTTGAATATCGTTGGTGAACTTGACTCGTACGGATTCTGACGCCAGTTCTTCCAATTTGATCATTCTATTTCTAATTACCTTCGATATAACAGGAAGACGCTCAGACATCCTTAGAGTCCCAACGACCAGATGGTGATCAGTTGACAGCTCCAATACTCTCTCAGCAAGCCGGGTTCCCACACCCTGACCAGAAGAGCTTCCTCCCGTTTATCTCAGCTTCGCCAGAGTCGCGGCGCTTTGTAGAGGAAAGTCCGACTATATCCAGCCGGTACCGCTCTGCCTCTTCCACAAGTTCCGCTTCCTTACCCCTCAGAGAAGAGATGTTCCAGGTGCCCAAATCCAAATTCCATTACGGTAGTCTTGTCCGTGAAGTCCTTAGTTGCCTGACTTTTCGACTTCGGGACCTCGTGTTCGCGGAGTCAGTGTCCAGCTGTCCGAGGGTCGATTAACGGAATTTTCAAAATCGTGTCCTCCGGGCCTGGGGTCAGATTTTCATAAATTAATCTCAAAATTGACAAATAGTTGACATTTGAAAGCATAAAATTCGCAAAACATTGCATTACTATTTAATTTTATTCTTTCAACTATTTATCAAATGCTGAAATTAATTTATAAAAATCTTCACTAAATTTATTTATTCAAGTTTGAAAAAAGTAGACAAAATAATATCATTTTAAAAAGCCTTTAATTGCAAACACAAAAATTTTGTTATGTGCTATTTTTCTCCCAGATCAATCAATTAACGCTAAAATTCAAAAAAAAAGTAAATATCTTGTTATTTGTAATTATTGTAGAAAAGATATTTTGGGGAAGAAAATGTAATATATATAGAGATTACAAAAATGAATTAATTCTATTTTAAGCTCAATTTATCGGAATACAAGTCAGAGAAGCACAGGGATGTCCAGACTTGAGAATAATGATGTCACCACTTTTTAGGCGAGGTATCATCGAAATAATCAATTCAAGGTACTTTTCACATCATTTTAGGTGATTGATCAGGAGGGTTTGGATTTTTTAGGTACCCGTTCGATTTTGAAAAAACTTTAATCTTCCAATGAAATCCGATGAGTTTTCGATCCCCGTTAAAATTGTGAGAAAATATTAAAATACTGATTGACCTCCTAAAATGATGCAAAATGTACCTTGATCAATGATTATTTCAGCCATATTTTGCCTAAGAAGTGGTGGTTTCATCATTTTCAAGTCTGAATATCCCTGGAGAAGCGGGAGGTTAGGAGGCTCAGTGCCATATTTTTTGGTTACAACTTAGGAAGAGTATTGCGGCACAATTTGAACAATTTTGTTATCAACAATAATTTTACCAGATTACAGAATTTTTACTATTTTTGGCACGAATTGTGCAGATTTCAGTTATTTATAAAAGAATTATAATGAATTTGGACATTATTCAAAAAATTTAGTTTTCACAGAATATTATTATTTTTTGGCTATGCTTTCGAAGAAAAATGAGTTTATAGATTCGTTTCTACCCACTTTCTACATTTCTCTTTCACTTATAATTAATGGTAAATTAATATTTAAATAATATTTTAGATAAATTATGACTTGTTCATCAATTCTAAAAACTGTAAACTAATTTTTTGGGGTAGCCAAGGGGTATACGGTCGCAAGCGGACGAATTGTCTAATACCAGCCCCCTGACTTTTTGGACCGACGATATTTTTTGCTTTATTTGTTCCTTTTGTTGTTAGAATTAACAGTATATTCGAGGGATATCTGACTGAACTGCGGGCAGTTAAACATGAACATATTTCAGTAAAACTTGGTTTTAACCTTTCCCGAGTGTGAAGGTTATCTCATATTTTAGTTGATATTAATTAAACTTATACGATCTAATATTAATGGTTCATTCATTTCTTTTTTGCTTGTTTTAGCAGTGAATATAATTTTGACTTTTTTCCAGCTATGCTATCGGGCGTTGAATCGGATAAGAAAGTGACACTGAATCACATGAATCTATAGAGTTTGTATTAGTAGATGTGATTAAGTTTCAATTTCTTATCTGATTCACGCCCAGATAGCATCGCTGCTTTTTTCATTTTGGAAAGACTTCTAAATATACAGTACAGTCTATAAAAGTAAACCGTTCTTGAACATTACTATAAAGATTTTGCTAATCTACTTATCAGTTCTTAAAATGTTTATCAATTTTTGAATCAATTAATCTGTTCAACTAACAGTAATCAACTTATTATTTGCATTTATAACAAAAATTGAATATATTTTATAAAAATACAATTGATTTTGAAATGTTATTTTATCATATTTTAATTGTTTAATTGCAAACCAATTGATATAATATAATCGCTTTTGAATATACTAATTAAATTACTATATTATATCAATTGGTTTGCAATTAAACAATAAATATATGAAAAAATAACATTTCAAAATCAATTATATTTTTATAAAATATATTCATTTGTTGTTTTGAATGTAAATGCTTTTAAACTTAGTTTTAAAATGTAAAAGTTTTTCTTATCAGTTATCAACAGATTAATTGATCAAAAGTTGATAAACATTTGAAGAATTGATAAGCAGATTATCAAAATCTTTATAGTAATGTTCAAGAACGGTTTACTTTTATAGACTGTACTTCACTTAGTTAAATTGAAATTTTAATACAATTGACATTTGGCCCCAATAATAACTAACAAGCAAATTGACAACTTCAAAGCAGATTGTAGTAACATGTGCAATTTCCTAATAAATTGAATTAAATTAATTTTGAGAATATTCAATCTTTCCGTTGTTTTAATCTATAACATTCTAGTCCTAATGAAAATATTAGTGTTGTTTACAATTTAACTAGGAGACCTACTCTTGGAGGTCTTGAAATAGGGAAATGATAATAATCCTTATGGGAATACTTATTGCAATAGTTATCTTTATGGTAATACTTATTGTACGCAATATACATTTAGCATTTTTACATTCTAGAGCATACTAAAAAGTTCAAATCAACTTTGTGTAAGTAATACGCAATTTATATATATTGCTATATAGTATAATTATCATTCCCCTATTTCAAGATAGAGTACAATCTCATTGTTAAATTGTGAACACCACTAATATTTTCATTAGGACAAGACTGATCTATAATATAACATAACTTATAAACGAAAGTTTGGGGGCATAACTGAGGATTTCTTCCAATGAACTGTTTTAGACTGAGTATAAAAGGACTCAATGTTCGTACAGAACTACAGTAATAATTGCACGAACTTATAATCCTTTTATACAGTTGATTGCAAGAAATTTTCAGTTATGCACCGAAACTTTCGTTTGTAAATATAAGTAATAACCAATTTTATTCACATTCACTATTTCTTGGATCAATTCGTTGAATATAACTATGAAATACATATATTTGAAAATTGAAAAATTAAAATACTGAATATTAGACAATTTAACAAAACAAAAACAAAAATTATTAGAATTTAATATAAATTTTGAATTAATTCACTAATGATATTGAATAATGAAATGACAAAATTATTGTCGAAATTACAGTTAAAATGTATTGTCTTATTCAAGAATAAACGAGTACAATTTTGTAACAGCACAAATCTGTTTGCTATTTTAACAAGCTTCTATTACAAAATTATTATAAAATATTTGTAAATTTACTAAAAGTTGAAAAATTCTGTTTTAATATTCACAAAACCAAGATGTTATTTTGATGAACGCCTTCTTTTATAAAGCTGTAAATATAGATGTAATTTGATATTTTGTATTAAAAGAGTCTATTTTAACTGGTTATGTGCCAGTTCTTTTATTCCAAAAAAATAAAAAATAAAAATTATTTTTGCCAATTTAACAATTATAACTGATTGTATTCGCAATTTCTTTCTAATTAGTTATGCCCAAGGCCAAAACAGTCTGGTATACAAGGAGAGTCTTAGGGGAGTGGTATTGTCAGCATTGATTATGACATCATTTAATTTTTATGTGAGTTTGTTTTAATAGTTTAGCGAAAAAATGCAAATAATTAATTGTTTAAAAATTCTAATATATTTTTGTAAATCAATGTATTGTTGAATAGAATTTATAAAAGAGTTGCAGTTATTTCACGATTAATACTAAACTAATCCAAAGACATCTTAAGAACTGAATTCACTAATAGTTTTGCATTTCTTTTCAGAATCACTTCAAACATTGGAACGAATGGATGAAACTATTGGACGAATGGATTCAAAGAACTCATAGCAGCTATAGATTTATTGAATGCATTAATGATTTCTTCTTTCTCTTTCAGAATCGGTCACAAATGGACGCACTGGTTGTTCTGTCGGGGGTTAGTTTTCTCTGACCTCTTGTTGCAAGAACTTGACGCCGAGCTTCAGTTGGCTTGTGTATCAATTTCAAGGTCGCTCAGACACATGACCTCAGGCTTAGTGCTCGGCTTCGGCTGAGAATATGACTCGAATGTCCTGAGGAGTTCTGTCATTCATCAATGTCCCGGTGCTCGCACTGGGAATCGTGAAGTGATACTGAGAGGTCTTTGAAGACGGAACTGTTTGAGGGATGGATGGAATGGGAAAGGCATTAGACATCCAGGATGCGTCTCAAGACAAGCAGTGATTATATTTCTATTTTAAGGTAAGTCTTGATTTAAATCATTGATTAATTTGTGAAATAACTGGAACTCTTTGTTTTGTATCAAAAGTATATTATATGATATTCATTGTCAGTATAGATGACATTCATTTCTAGTTTAATTCAAATGATTTCAATACTAATAATTCTAATTATTTAATATTATTATCATTAATGCAGCATTCTTGTTAGTATTTATTGAATTTCACAACCTTGGTCATCTTTTTTTAAAAGGAAGAACGAACAATATTTCTGACAATTGAATATTTCCATAACATATTAAATATCAAATTTCTTTTTGTGTAATATTTATTGTTTAACCAATCAAATAAATTGAATATTTAACTCCGCTTTCGAAGAAAAAGGAGTATATAGATTCATGTGCACCTCACACCCTAATTAGCCACTTATATTAATGGCTTATCAACATTTTCCATTATAAGAATTAAAGATTTGATATTACTGTATACCCGGCTTCTTATTCCGTGATTAACTTATTAGTAATAAGTTATTATACTTCAAAATATTTAAAGTGTCATTATATCAGTTAAACATTTCTTATCAGATATCACAGGATTAGGATTTGAGAATATCATTTAAATAATTCAATAAGAAAATTTAATTCAGAAAGTAATAATGATTGTAATTTAGAAATAATGTTAATATAATTGAAAATAATACAGGAATAAAGCTTGATATATTTTGTTTTTCATAAACTTATAAACCCATCACAAATATAAAAGGCACCGCTAATAGATTAACTTTCCGTGTTTCGCTTAATGGTATTATATTTGACTAATCTGTGAACAAGATAGTAGCAAATAATAGTTTGAAATGAAAACTTATTCATTCATACAAACTCTTTATAACAAAATTTTTATTTCAAATTTTTAAACATTCAAATCAAGCTTTCGGTAACAGATTTATCAAATAATATAAAATAGAGCAAAACATTGAAAGGTTGATCTACTACCTGTGCATTTTAAATTTGTGTCAAATTTACACATTGCACATATTAATATTTTTAGCATACTGGTGATAATAGTATTATTCCCAGAATTTTTGATATATTTTGTAATTATATTCTCTTTATTATTAAGTATGAGTTCGCACGGAATCAACGCAAATAAAACGAGAAACTTATAATATTTAGAGATATGACCAGGGTAGGTTTACAACAGTTATTCCATAGCCTAAACTTTGTGATAACGAATTTTAAATTGTGTTTAGTATATCAACAAAAGGAGAACTTAAGTTTTCAAATTAAATTAAAGACTTCATAATATGTTTATTTGTTCCCATAAATTGGTTAATAAAGAAATTATTTCTTAAATATAAAAGCTCATCTATTTTTTTTGACTTGTACTGCCCCTCTAATATTTGATGACTTCTAAGAATTGTATTGAAATTAAAATCGATATATTTTTATATACTCGAAAACATATTTCAATAGAAAGAATTGCTTTGATATTGAACTTGAATTCTAAAGAATAGAATATTAATCTATAGACTACTGACTTATATATAGAAAAATACTTTATATATAACTAATATGTGAAGGAAAAGATGAATATTTGTTGATATATTTTATATTTTTATCGAATTTGAAAATAAATTTTTATATACTGTATTTGTTTTGTGCCAAATAACTTAATAGCGATGGTTTTAATCAATTCAGCCACACATCGGTCACAGGTTTTACGTAAAAGAGTTTTATGGTTTGGTCTAATCGGTAGTCTTATGGCAGGCATTGGAAGCTTTATTGTTGTTGGCCTTCCAATGCTTATAAGGACTGGAATGAAGAGTCAAATGGTTATCCAAGAGGGCAATGATGTGACCAAAGCTTGGATGAAACTACCCCTTCCTATCACTACTAATGTTTATGTTTGGACTATTGAAAATCCCGAACAATTTCGCAGAGGAGCTAAAGCCAAATTGAAAGAACTGGGACCCTATGCCTACACGTATATACATTATATTGTTGACCATTATTTAATTAGAAGCAAATATGACCAGGATTAATGGGGCTTATATGAAACAGAGGGATGTCTTAAGGCATAAAATATATTCAAAATCATAGAATTTAACTTAATTTAGAAATAACACAAAACTTGTGAGAGATTCCACCCCTATTTCAGGTATTATATTTGAAAAATTTCAAAGTGGGATAAAAACTATATAAAAATAGAATTATTTAGAAGTAATAGTAGGAGTATAGCCTAAACCCCTCTCCCATTTACCAAAATTAAAAATAAAGAAACATATTTTTCAAATTTCTATTGAATTACTTCTCAGAAAAATTATTTTTAAAAGTTATCCTAAATTTGCAATTATTTTATATTTGAAAATGTTAAGTCAGCACAGGTGGAAAGAGATCATTTCGTGGGGACCTAATCAAGAGAGTGTCAAATTTTGGTCAATATCATCTTGGAAATTTGATGAGTCCAAAACTGTGGGCTCCCGTAATGACAAGATTACTATCGTTAACGTTCCGGTCTATGTATTGATAACAATATTATTAATATCTCCAAAACCAACACAGAATCGGAATAACCAAACAATACATTACTTAATTATTTACCTCAAAAAACTACCAAGTAATCGTTAAATTAAAGAGTTTCAATTTTTTTAAATAGTGTGAAATTTCATTAAATAATAGATTAATTTTTGCAGAAATAGTCGAAAATCTGTTAAAAAGTGTTAAAATTCGTAAAATTCACCGAAAATATCTCTAAGGGTTTTGGCTGAATATAAGACCCCTCTCTAGCACCTAAGACTCCTCCTTTTATCCTGGATTTCGCTGTTTAAAGTGCACTTTAGTCTTAAAAATGAACAAATCTTTTCATATTTTGTCAATTTTCCTATTTATTTGTTTATTTATTTTTCAATTGTTTAGTCGATTGAATCAATTTCGAGTACATTTCAAGCAAAAGAGTATTTCTTGTGGACTCCCTTTCAGTTGGTTTTGGTTATTCCTATATATGCTGTGATTTATATTAATTTATATAAAGAATAAATAAACTCAAAATTTTTAGGCAATGGCTGCTGTTATTAGGGATTTGGTCGCCAAACTACCCCTATCCTCCACAATAGCACCGGTTGTGTTCGGTGCTATGAATGCATTATTGAGATCACACAGAGAAGGACTACTAAAACAGATAACAGTTGGCCAACTCATAGAAGGCTATCCGCTCGACCTCTTTGACACAATAGATATTGTGACCAAACCGTTGAAGTGGTTCGGCATTAAATTACCGGATAATGGAATGCCCGGAAACAAATTTGGCATTTTGCACGTTAGGAATAATACTAAAAGTGGACCCTATGAAGTGCACACTGGACAGGGAGACACACAGTTTCTAAAGTTTATTAGTTATAAAGGAAAGCGGTTAGTAGTGGTGATTATTAATATTATTTCATTAATAAATTTCACAACTTTGAACACTTATGCTATCACTTAATTTAATAAGTATAGCCCACTTGGAATACCTCTAAACCTTTTAACTAATCCATCAAAAATCTAAAAAATAATGATGGAGTATTATAATCATGCTTCATTTTCATGTCGCTCTTCAACTTTGAAAAATGCCTACTTATACTAAAATGTAAGAGTAGTGTAGCCAAAATAAAAATGATAATTCCTTAAAAAATTATATACTTTTAAGAAATCTGCCCTGGGATATTCTTAAAATTGTGAGAATGCCCAGTAGATCCTATTTTAAATTATTTTTCTCCTGGAGTTCTCCTACTCATAAAACGCTCTCCACCTTTGAGAAACCCTCCACTCTTATTCCTGGAGAATGAAGATATGACTTAGAGGTGTGGCAAGGCTAATGAGCCAGGGCAAATATTACAACATAATTAATATATTGGCTAAAAGTGTAAATCAAAATAACAGCTCCGAATAGCAATGTTTGCAATGACTTATTATAATTATCGCAATTATTCATCAATTGATTAATTCTAACTATAATAGTAAGAATGAAATTCGAAGATATTTTGTTTATTCCCTTCAAGTGATTTGGGTCTCTATAACGACCCTAAATGTAATGCAATGAACGGCTCGGACGGCACGACAATGGGTTCGTTTCTAACTAAGAAGGATGTCCTCTATGTCTTCAATGGAGATGTCTGTAGGTATGTATGCATTCAATTGATAATTATTTTAATTTTATTGTTTATTCAAAACTTTATTTATATTGAAATTCAGGTCTATTTATTTGGTATATAAGGAGCGGTCATTTGTGAAGGGTATACCCACGTGGAGGTTCATAATGCCAAAAATCCTGTTCGCAGGTCCCAAAACGAATCGGGCGAATAAATGTTTTTGTACGACACCAAAGCACCCGGACATGTGCGACGGCATACTTGACCTTGGTCCCTGTCAGAAGGGCGCTCCATTCGCCTTCTCCTATCCGCACCTGATGTACGCAAACAAGAAAATAACGGCAGGGGTTGAGGGAATGACACCCGATATCAAACGACACGAAAGCTTTTTTGATGTCCAACCGGTGATTAGGGTTTGAGTTATATTTTAATTTAAATTTTATTTATTATTTTTTATTACAGATTTTGGGGACACCGATGAGAGGCGCCGGTAGGTTACAAATGAACGTTTTGGTTAAACCCAATAGACTTTTAGCGTATGATTTGATAAATAATTTATTTGTAAATGAGTTTAATTCTTAAAATTTTTTTAAATACTCAGAGGTTTTGGAAGCGTTAGACAAACAGTTTTGCCTTTGGTTTGGTTTGAAGAGGTATTGAATATGAGTTTTAAAAATTGTTGGAACGGAATAATGCAATACATATAAGATCTCATTTAGTTTCTGGCTATCCCTGACATAATATAACTGTTGACAACAAGTTTTATAGCAATGATGTTTAGATTATTGTAAAGTAGATTTCAAATTGCTACAATTACAGCATAGAATTTCAGAAATGGCGCAGACATAGGAACATGGACAATTTTATATTTGCAAAAGATCTTTTGATTCATTTCATAGAATATGTTGAAAAAGGTTTAGTGCAATAAGAGTTGAATTTTTAAAACTCATAAGTTATGAATCATAACTTGTTTTATCAGTGAATCGCACTTTTTTCACCACATTTTCAATTAGGGATGGACAGTGAGCTCAAAGTCAGAGGAGTATAGGCCTCAAGTGTGATAAGTGCCTCAGGGGGTTTTTGAATCATCAAATTCTTGCAGACTTGAATTTCGACTTATTCTGCAAGAATTTAACAGAATTTGACCACATTTATCAAGAATTTGAAACTATTCTGTTATTTTTCTAAGAATTTCACAGAACTTTTCAAAATTTCTAGGGGAGGGGGGAATTTCAAAATTGCCTTTTTTCTTCATCACATGAGGGTATTTTGGCTATACCCCCTCCCATTGTCCATCCCTATTTTCATCTCTACTCCCATTCTTAACACTTTTTGGAAAAATGCACTTTGCTTACCCCTACCTGTAGTCCAACCCTTTGACTGCCGGAATACCTCTGAATATTTAATGAAAATTAATTCATTTAAACTAAAAGAAAGCAGAAATTGACGGAACTTTCGAAGTCATGTTAAAGTCAGTGGTTTATTGTGTGTTAGCCATCGATTACGGCTCCTTATGTGTGCTTTTTGGAGGTTTAGCACTCCTGGGCTATACTACAGTGTATTCATTTAATAAACGAAAACTGGTATTAATTGAAATACTTTTAATCAAAAAATAATTAGAAATCAAAAACTTATCTCTTGTTTAAGTTATTTCCGCCGAAAGCAGAAAAGTATCCCTTATTTTCAATGGAAACAGAGATTATCGAAAAGCCATCAAAAGAGAAGATATATTCCATTCTCTTTCCAACAAATGGAAAAATTACTGGTAATGCAAATGACTTCTGGAGAGGTCCACCACTTTATGACATTAGTCAACAACAATATGGAAATACCGAAAAACTACAAATCAGTGCTAAAACTATGTCAATCAATGGCACCGATACTTATCAAAAGACAACTAAACAGAGTATCAATTGGTCTCCGCCCGGATCTGCTGAATAATAACGAGAGTTAATAATAAAGAGTCATGTTTTTATTTATTAATTAATTGTTATATAAATTAAGTTTTGATTTCGGAATTTCAAAGACTTGTGGAATTTTGTACAAAACATATATTTATTGTAAGAAATAGTTTTCTAAACTATTGAAACAGTTTTCTATTCACTATTCTATGAAATTCAGTCCTAAATTTTTAGAAAAATAACAGATTTTTGTCAAATTCTTCCTAAACTTTACCAAATTTTGTTAAGTTAATACAGAATTAATCATAATTTGCTTGAATTATATCAAATTCTGTTAAATTACGTAATTTTTATTTAAATTCTATTAGAATTTGGCAATTGCAAAATACCCTACCCTATGCCCCTGACTTTGAGGTCTTTGGGCATTCCTAGTTATAATAATTATTTTAAAATAAAAGCATTATTTGAGCAATACTCCCACTCAAGTATTTTATAGCTAAAAGTTGTAGCTTTAAACAACTGCACAGTAATTGTTGATTAAATATATAAAATTAAAGGCATTTATTGTGCATTAATATCTTTACATACTTTGAATATTCTAAATAAGAAAAACTTCTTGGTAGATTTCTAGTAAACGGCAATAGATAAATTAATTTTGCAAAAACATCTAAAACTTCCTCTATATCTACCTGACCTATCCCATCAATTTTTATATCAAATAAGAATTTAATTTGATATTGAAAAGGGCTAAAATTATCCTTATTGGCAACGTGAAATGACCAAAAATGGGCGAAATTATCTTTAATAGCAAGGGAATTGATTAATGAGCTAGAGTACCGCCCCGTAATCGCCGCAGCAACGGGTTTAGCATAGGTTGATTACTACCGTAGCCTCGAATAGGATGGGAACCTATGATAATGTTAGGGGATGAGAGCCTATGATAATCCCAACGGATGGGAACTTATGATAATCCCATAGAGTGAGGACCTATTATAATTCTATGGAATGTGAATCTATGATAATTTTTTCATGAAACTTATTAAAATGTAGTGACAAATGTCGCCGAAGGTTTTAGATTGAGACTTCAGATTTTACTAGAAAACGGAGATATATTAATGGTTCAATCTTGTGTTAATTTCATGCCAAAATTATATTATTAAATTAGTTTTAATTGCATAAATCTAATACTATTCAATACTATGTATAAAAGCACAGCAGCTTCTGTAGTGTCAGTCTTTCAACAGTTTTTAGATTTATCTCAAATTTCAAATAGTAGTTATTTTTAATACACCGTTAATTAGTTGATTTAACAATAGTTAAGTCAATGAACTATAAATAAGATTTTGAGAGTTCAAAAAAGTTTATTATTAAGTGATTACAACTATACTGAAACGAATAGGGAATGAACTACAAGTTGTCCAACTGTAACTGTAATGCACTGTAAGCTTCAATTGACATTCATTGTAGTCTATGAAAGCAGGAGAACCACTCAGTTTTGTACTCCAATGAAACGGTAAATGTATTCTGTTTTATCTAAAGATATTTATTCTCACTTGAGATCTAGTACTCGAAAAACATTAAAATTCCATTCTTTTCCAATCGGATAAAATTGTCTCTCAATTTAGAAAACAAACAGTTTTCAATATAATAAGGGGCTATACTTTAAGGACGCCCACATTATTTGGAGAATTTTCAACTCCTTCCTCCCTCTTAATACACATACGTCCACATTTAACAATCTACCTGTCCCTCCATGAAAATCCATTAGAACAGAATCAAAGTTTCAAGAGGAATTAATATTAGTTTTAATAAATTGTAGACAACGTTTGTGTTTATTTTTCTCATTTCAACTAATTTCTACAACAAAACTAAAATAATTTTGATATTAAAATATATAATTTTGAATTTTCTAATATTAAAAGTGGACGTCCACCTCCCCTTAACCTCGTACACTTTTGAGCTACCCCTCCCTCCCCCTCCTCCCCTATCTGCATGGATATCCTTATAGTATTATAGTCCCTAACATCAAATTTCTATTGTTTGCAATGTTTGCTTTATTCCGAAATTCGGTCTCTTATCGACTATTGCTCATACAGTGGAGACGGTATATACAAATACTTTTAATATTAAATTTTGCAATTAAAATAAAAACAATTCATAAAATATAAGGTAAAACTTCACTAAATTTTATGTTTTAGAATCTAAAATTTAGATCATAAAAAAACCACTTCCTTCGCGACTGTGTTTGACATAATTGAGCTTGGTTATGCTTATATCATGCCACAAAACACTTACCTTTAATTAATAAGCTAGATTGAGTATTATTGATAAACTATATTTAGACAAAATGATTCATTTGTTTAATGAGTGAAAAAAATTTCCATTATTCTGGAGAAATAATTCCTAATTTAAACAATAGGAAATATAGAAAACAATAGGGTTTATAGAAAAATGTTATCATTTATATAACTTATTTATATTTCATTTGACTGATTCATTAGGGTTTAAGCCTTTGTTAAAATTCAATTCTAGCTCAAATTTTCTCAACAGTTAGATTTTGTAAGTAATTCATATTAAATATCATTTATAGAATATTAATAACTTATTAAATTTGATTTCCAAACATGAAAAGAGGGCTCTAATTCTGGATAGAATTTCTATCATAGAAACTAACATCAGATGCAATCAAATCCGCGTAATGTATAAAAGAATCTAATTCACGAAAGCACGCGCGCACAACAATAAGTAAAGACAAGTTTTTAAGATTGATTCCTAGACAATATACTTAGGACATGATCGTAATTTTATTCACTGATTATCAATAAATTCACCTATTAAATGAAAATCAGTTCAAAAATTTGTTTG
>JAQFXN010001760.1:0-14318 GCA_034693365.1 Liacarus xylariae
ATTTTCTTTAGGGCACTTATTAGGCTTAATGTTATTTATGTGGTTTATCCTCTTATAAGTTAATCTATAACTGACTGACTATCTATTGGACATTAAAAAAGTCTATATAAATAGGCTAATAGCCTTAAAATGTGCATCTAAGTGTTAGTGTATTAGTAGAATGATTTTATATTTGAATAATCTGTGAACGAAAACTATATAATGGTTTGAGATCTTAAATGAGTAATTCATAGAAACTTTTATAAAAAATTTTTTTTATTAAATTATTTGATATAGAGATTAAGCTTTCTGTCATTGATAGTCAAATAATACTATTGATAACATAAATCCAATGCACTAAAAGATAGTCTTTAGCTGTGCAGAAATAAATTGTAAAGTGTTTATTAATATATTACATATTATTTACTAATATAATACCTGTGTTGCAGCAACAATAATCGAGTTGTTCCCTAAAATTGTCATGATAGAATAATAGTTGTTTAAATTATATTTGAAATTTTTTAAAAATTATTCATTAAAATGGGCAAAAATGCAGCTTAATTTGAATGCTGGCTAAAATTAATATAAATTTGTATTAATATTAAATAAATTTCCAAGTAAATATTGTACTTAGTTGTTGAAACTAAATTCCTAAAAGTTCATTTTATAATTAATTTTATTGATTTTACAATTAGGATATTGTTTTAATTATTCTTGTATCATTTGTATTCTTAATGGTTTAACAAGCTGTAATTTGCTTATATTAAATGAAAATGTGGATTCATCAATACTAAATGTTAAATAATATATTGATTTTTAATTTCTTTTTTCGCATCCATGTACTTTCTATGATAATTAATTTTTGTGTGTGAATTATTTGAAGTAATTTTGCTTTTATAGAATATATATTCGTATCAAATAATTTAATTATTAAATCACATTTCATTCAACATTATTAAAGGATTGCTTTGCTTGAAAACCCCAATTTCCCCTTTACATAACGAGCATTGGGAATACACATTTTCATATCAATATATAGTCACCTAATGTTTTACTGCGGGAGCGGATAATACCCAGTAGTTATTGTTTTCGCCTTATCCTGAGAACACTCGCTTGTTTAACTCTGGAATTTCGCGAAATTTTTTTTTAATTCAATGTATTTTTTGTTTAAAAATAAAGATATAAATGCTAGATTAACCAAAAATTGTTATTTTGTGCTGATGACCATGCTAAATTGAATTATTCAGGCTTAAACATTTACTTTAAACGATATTTTAGTGTTTGTAATTTTAGGCTGACAAGTGCTGAACTCTATGTAGTAAATTAATTACATTTAAATATAAACAAGCCAAAGTAAACAAAAAACATATATTCCCCTCCCCACAAATAGCATCCAATTGTAGTATATTTTGTAGACATAGATCTATCGTAGTAGATTAGGAGACATGACACTTCTTGTGGTGCATACCTATTAGGCTTATCTAAGGGTACAGAAGTCAAAAGACTTATTCAGAATTGTTCTTGTGGTGCATACCTATTATGTTTCGAATAATGTCTTATGTTTGTATGTGAAGTCCTTATTATAATCAATAATCTTATTGCTTAATATGCAATTGTACTTTTACTGATTATGCGAGAATCGAACCTATATCTTCAATTCTCGCTATATCTACCATTCACTAATAGCTCCCAAGGCTATTACATATATATCTGGTTATGGCACACTACTTTTCTAGACAAAGACGCATTTTCGTCATTTGAAATTAATCACTAATATAGAATAATCTATTAGGAACCGGTATTATCCGGATATGATAGAAACTTCTATCCAATAACATATTAGATGAATAATAAAAGAGGTTAGTACACACAGGCGTACTAATATTCAAAGTCTAAAAACTCAGACATATATATACTAAGTTGAGAGTTTTCGAGATTCGAGTTCTGTTGTTGGTATAACCAGATAAGAGTATTCATTTTCTGTATAATCTAATGTTTTGTTCAACTAATAAACTCGTTTGTTTTTAAGTTTGCTTAAGTTTCTTTAAAAGTTAATCGGTAAAGAGCTCAGATTTCGGTCCCAGGCATTCGGGCATGGTGCCGAACAAGGAGAATTGTTTCCCTGTAGAAGTATCCCGCATTGACCATCGGACAGGTGAGTGTAGAGTCAGGACGCCTCATGAGAAGACGTGCCGTTCAATAAGTTCGTTAGAAGTCACGGTGGCCGGGTCTGGATATCTGTTCAAGTATAAATTTCTATAAAGAATAATTTACATTTTAAAGTCTCGACTAGAATTCGAGAGGAGAATCCACAATCCTTCATAACCTTCCTTTCCCAATTCATTAAGAGAATGTGAATGGAGTGTGAGTAGCTCTTTTATCATGGAAATAGGAAGGGATTGATGGTTAGATAAAGGGAATCCTTTTTTTAGGTATCGATTCTCATTATATTCATTACACATGCATTTTACATATGTTGTTACATCTATTGTCCATTACATTGAATATTTAAAACACAAACAAATAAATTTATAATAATTAAATTTGATTTTTATAAAGACAATATTTGAATTGTGTTATCATTGGTAACTTTGAAATAAATGCCTAATTATTTGAGAAACCAGCATTTTATACTTATGGAAATATGGCGATAATGTTTCTCATGGTAACTGGAAGGGAAGGGATTGACAAATGAGACTACAAAGAGAGGAGGGAATATTAATTTAAGAAAATTTGGCATTCTGGTAGGAATGGAGGAAAATATTAACTACAGTATATGGGTTGAAATGGTGTAAAATACATTTTTACTATATTGAAGAATGATTGAGACAAGACCTAGAGTCAATATTTCACCGATACCGTTCACCAAGTTGTATGTTCTCAATGACATCTCGACAGCAATTACTCTCAAATGTTAAAAGAATTGTAGATTATTGCCCCGTACTGACCACTACTGACCTCTGACCAGAGAACGTGTCTAACAATTGTTTTAACAGCAATTCGAAAAGAAGGTTAAATGGGTTTACAATGCTTTGTTGTTAGGGGTTAAAGTGGATATGGGTTAAAAACAGTTATTGGGGTCAAGTGGCTGATAGGTCCGGGATATGACGTCCAGAAGGGGTCGTGAACCCATCCGAGTTGCCCATCCCTGGCATGGACCTGACATTATATCTTAATTATTTTAGCAGGTTTAAAGCAGAAAAAGATATTTTTATTATATTAGCATACAACAATCGCATCTTGATAAATATTTTCCAAATCTAAACCATCAGATTTGGTCCACTGTTAACTATTCTAATGCTATTTATTATTTGTAATTTACATAATTATTTGAAACTGTAAATTATTTTATTTAAGAATTCGAAGCATTAATTATAAAATAGTAAACCATGAAAATTTAAATTTCTTAGGAAAATCAATTTCAACAACTTTTTCTAAAATGATATTATATTGCCCTGGATCCATATTTAAATTATGTTCCACTCATTTGAACGGTTTTGTGCTAACTTGTTGTATCAGGAAAATTGTTTTACAACAAAATTTAAGCGATAATAATTATATTTGTTAAATGTGAACAATATAATATTTTCAATAAACACCGAGGCCAAAAATGAACAACAAATGTAATAATCAAATGGATCGAAGAAATTTATAAAATACGATATTTTAGGAATTGGTGATGTGAATGTTATAGTATCATGCAAATGTGGATATAGAAAATCTCGAGGGTTGAATTGTAAATAATTCTTAGATTTCAATGCTTTAATTAATATTTACTTTAATTGTCAGGAATTAGCTTAGATTTTTTAGTACATATGGAGAGAATAAATGATCTAACAGTTTGATCCGACAGTTTCCTCTAGCCATCCAAATCAGTTTGTAAAGCACAACTAGTAACTCTTAAGAGAAGATGTCAATAACAAGCCAGAAGGTAAAGCCATCTCATTCTTCTAGAGTTCGGTACTTCACCTCATCACCTCGGATGGTACTAGAGCGCAAGCTCTGAGCATTCTTCCATATGGTATCACAAAAATACATCACCACTCAATGTGATACTGGGATAGACATCTACAGTGGATGTGTATTAAGTCACAGATGATCATTCGTATCAGTGATATCTAATCCTCTTGCTTTCCTCAATAAAGATGAATTCAATATAAGGTTAAATTCATTGGAATATAAAGTTATAATTAACGCCATTGCACTGCTATGAATCTAATGTTATAGCTAACGCTGCTAATGTTTGGGACCTTATATTCTGTGGTTTCTCATTAGAGTTGACGGCCAACCGGTCACCGCAAACTTCTTTGGTTACTTGTAGTGCCGATCCAATCCGATTTAGTCTGTTATTGACCACAAAATTAACGTAACAGGAACATATCTTTAATAAGATAAAAGGCTTGGAATCCAAACTCTGATTGAAGAGTTTCATTCAATAACTGTTATAATTAGCGTGAATGGGCTGAATAGGTATGGAAGTAACATTGGAATCAGGATTAATATGTCTCATAGAATGGTGGGTAAGATACAATATAATCATGGTTCGACAAGAAGTTATAGACTAAATATTGGTCCTAGTTTTGAGATATTTCAAAGTGCCACTGAGTTTTGCAACATAGGAAATTTTTTAATTTTCATTACTCCTTTTGCACTTTCCTATTTTGGAATGTCTTATATTGCCTGTAAATTTGAGAAAATTTCCTTAAAAAATACCCCTCAATCAGAGGAGATGAGGTGTTAGCAAAAAAATAAATGACTGCCGCAAATAAAAATAACATTCCAATTAAATCCTTCAAAAAAAGATGTCCAGTTCTTGTTAAGTTTTTAATAACCATTTCTTTAGAATTTCCAGTTCTAGCTAAAAATGATCTTGTTATTCTACTTGTTGATTTGGACGCCTTTGTCGATCCTATTCTATGTATAAATCTTGATGTATATAATCATTTGAGAACAAAACGTAATTTTATTTAAAAACAACAAACATTAAGTATAGCTTTACAAGAATTGATGAAAATTTAAATTTACTAGAACAATTAGAAAGGGAATAAAATATTTTAATTAAGAACAATTGAAATGATTGCAAAATGTAAATTTATGAATGATTTTGACGAACATTTACCTTATCTCAGTTACTAAAACTTATATTTTAAATTTTTCTTAATCATGAATATGTACTAGCAAATAGCTGATACATGAAATGTGAAGTGTACGAACGAACATATATTTAAGGATTTGGGGGGTGCACATAAAGTACGTACGGGAAAATCGGGAAAATCTGTACCCCTCCTCCTCCATATGTACGCACTCGTTCTGAATAACGGATTCGTACGTACATTCAGTTTGATCCTCACCCTCTAAAATATTTCAAGTATTTTAATAAACTAGCATTGATTATATACGTGTTATTAGTCATAATATTTCCAAAATAAGTGATAGTAATGTTAGAAGAGATTGTTCGGTTTGAATTTGTTATTCAGTAAAATTTCTGTAATTTAATACTTTCCGTAATAATGACAATCACTAATAGTTATAGATTTTTTGAATAAAAACTGAAATATATTACTTTATTTTAACGATTAAATTATTAAAGATTATCAGTAGATTCTAAATCCAAAATTTTAATCTTTTTCTTAAAGCATTTCATTAGAATATTCACTCAGTATTCAGTACGTAGTACTTTTGTTACCCTCTCCCTGTCTATTCGTACTCTATTGTGTGTTTTCTCTTGACCCCCCTCCCCTATCACATTCGTACGTACTATTTGCGCGTCCCCTTATTGGAAAAATACAAATAAATTATATATCTTAATTAAATATGTTTAGCTAACTTGCGCTCGTTTATTTGTTCATAACATTATTCAAATTAACTAATATGTAAACGATAGCCAAATATTAAAACCATTAAAACCAAATTTATATTTAAAATTATTTGATTTGTTTGATATTAAAATTAAGTTCACTATAACAGATGAATCAATTAATATCAATTCAGGCAAACAATAAAATGTGATCTATGTGTTGTGCAGCAATAGAATATGACCAGTTTAGATGTGTTATCCGTTAAAAACAATTTTCCAATTTGATTAGACTTGATTTTTAATTATAAATTCAGTGCACAGTACAAAATTTGAGAACAAAAATGATCCAATTAAGAATAAATAGACACTGGTGAATTGTTTCATGTTTAACTTGACAAAATTCTTATTCTCTTGAAACCGATTCGTACTCTTGTCCTTTAGTATATTGTAATCAATTTTGAATTTTTTCAGATATAATAATCTAGTCCAATAAATTATCAAGCCACATTCCTTCATGCGTGAAAGGCTGTTTAAAAAATTAATTTTAGAATATTCTATTTAATTAGATTTATTTATTTATCAAATATTTTTAATGTTTCATATAATATAAAGTTTTCGAAATTAGCTTTAGATTTACGTTGGTCACCCTTTAAGCATTACATATATAGTAAAAATTAATATCGATTTTATTGTCTTTAATCTATATAAAATTTTTACATTTAAAAATCTTTTCTATTGTTCAACATTTTTTTCTATAAAACAATAAATAATCCTCCAGAATTTTATGTAAATTTAAGTCAATAAAATCAACATTAAACCATTTGTATACTTTAAAGCTGGAAAAAATGCTACAAAAACGAATTTCCACAATATTATCTTATTATGTTTCTACACAATTTTAATTATCCTATTCAATATCATTTAGAAAATATTTATTGCATTCTAAAAAACTAAAGTAACTTTAAATTTTATGCCCGTTTGAGAATGTATTTAATGTGAAAAATAGAATTTAATAACTTATGTATTTTATTTTTAGCGTTATACAAGATAACCAAGAAATAAATATTAGATGGGATACAAAAATTGTTATATTGTTTCAAAATAAAAGTTCAAAAAATGAAATAAAATTTATAGCTTTGTAATATTAATTAGTTCAATATACATGATGGAAAACTTATAAATAATTATTAGATTTATGTTCAAGTTAAATTCGGTCAAAACAGGTCAGAAATCCCTTAATTATCTATCACAAGTATATGTTGTTACTAATTAATTATTAATTTTAATCCTAAAATACTATTTTTCAAAAAACATTGAAAACTTAAATTAATTTGTTTACACTTGACTTGAAGTATAATAATTGAATTTATGAACACTCATTTCAATTGATTATTAATTAGATATATTTTTATTTGAAAGATTCATTGGATGAACTATTTTATACATGGTAATTTCACACAGTGATTTTTTCTTTACCCTATAGAGCATATTTATACTTATTAGGCTTAAAATTTTACCAATCAATTTGTATATAATTATTTTCTAATAGAAATTGCCAGCGCCAAAATGATACCGAAGTTAGTTGTCAGGTTATCTTTTGATATCATATGCGATTTGATATCACAGGTAGGGTTATCATGTTGAAAAATTATTTTTTTGATGGAGATTTAATACTGATTTTACTGTCTAGAAAATTCTATTGATAAATATGATTTTGAAACTATCACTAATCTAGTAATGTGCGAATAAAATTGAGCTAAAGAATGAAATAGTAAATAATAAAGTATATTTGTGTTTCTTTTATTTTGAAAATAAATCATTAATATCTAAAAAATTGTTTCAACTAATTTATAAAGTTATTAAAGTCTTAATTTATAATTCATTTTTTATTCAAGTCCAGATTGTTTTTTACTAATGCCAGTAATAATAGAAAATTGAATATCTTCAACTCCGACCCGAAATAATAAGGGGTCACGAAAATGAATGAACGAATAAAAACTCAACTTACTTTTTTATAAAATGATTTTTGAACTTGAAACTTTTTCGGACACTTATAGCGATTAGTTTTAAAAATATTGATGTTTCATCGTTGCTAGGTGGAATATAATGTGTCCGGATGCGACTGTTTTGGAATTCATAAATAAGGTGATCTCTTGTATGAAATAGCGCTATTTGTTCTCTAGTATTCTTAAAATATTCATTTATATGTAATTGTGAGTCAAGTTTGATATATTGTCCCACTTCACGGTATAAGTCTGTGTTCCGGGTCTGAAATCAATGAGAATAGATTAGATTCAAACTAATACCGTTCTCAATTTGCAAAATAAAATAGTGATTTTGATCCCTTAAAATGATAAATTAATCATTTATTAGAAGTTTTATATTTCAACCAACGTAATGAACATGTAAGAATTAGATCAATGGTCATATGGTAAGCGTTTACTTGCACTAGTGCCCTTGGTTATAATTAGGTTTGATTAGGTTATGTTAGGTAAAGTAAAGTCAGGTTGTTAATTTAGATTTTGTTAGGTGAGCTTAGTTCAAATTGCGTGTAACTTGAAAAAGTGACACACACCCGCTATATTACACACAGTAATATGTAAATTTATTGTTATATAAAAATATGAATCTTTATATAGCATTACTGAATATAGCAATAGATTTCAATGAAATATTTGATATAAAGGCTATATATTTGCTATATAATATAGCTATAGAACTAATGCTAACGTGTTCCTCATGCATGATTTCATCCTATTCAGATGTTAAATATTATTCAATTAATTATAGTGTAACTTAATTATACCTGACGCAACGAACCATACCACACAATACTAGTGGTAATCATTGTTATTTCACCTTGTCTATGAGCTTTGCCTAGTTTATATATTGTCTCAATCTTATGTTCCTTTTGCAAAGTCATCAATGAAAATATACAACAACCATAAGTGGTGATCAATACAATACTAAATAATATCCAGGTGCTTAAGATAATTTGATTATTTAAAGATTTAAAATACTTTTTATCAACTTGCTGCTTTAACACAATGGTAAGCACTGTAAAATTTAAATTGATAATTTTATTTCTATTAATGATATATAGAATAATATTTAGAATCCCAAATGTTATCAATAGTAAAATCCAAATATGGGAATCAAAAGGAGCGAAAAAATTGATCAAATATGATAAATGAGGCATTGGTGATGTGAATGTCAAGGAATCGAGTAAATGAGGATAGAGAAACTCAATAGCTTTAAAACGTTCATTTGTTAATGTCATACCACCAATGCCAATATCAGCTTTCTATATTTGAAACATTTCGTAAGCATTAATTATTGTAGCAAGCTTATGATTTACATATCTGTCACGATAAGTGAAAATACTAAACCTCGGATTGAATCGATCCAACCACACCATTCCACTTTCCATTGATCTTTTGACCATATTGTCTGTTATAATTTACAATTGTATTTGTTAAATTTAGTAGACTACAAATTACATTGATGATTTGCACTTCGATGCCCTCAGCTATTGATTTATTATCAGATAATTGTCTATTGATTACAACATATGGTGTTTGCTGTAAAATAATATTGTTGTGTGAATAGTAGTTAATTTATATAAATATATTATTATACCTGTGTTGCAGCGACAATAATCGAGTTGTTCCCTAAAATTGTCATGATAGAATAATAGTTGTTTAAATTATATTCAAATTAAATTTTTAATTATACATTAGAAACAATGGGTAAAAATACAGCTTAATTTGAATGTTGGTCAAAATTTATAAAAATTTATACTGATATAATATAAATCAAAGTAAATTTTGGACTTAGTTTTTGAAACTAAATTTCCTAATAGTACATTTTGTTATTAATTTTATTGATATTACAATTAAAGATATTGTTTCAAATATTCTTTTATCATTTGTATTACTAATGGTTTAGCAAGAATGCAATTTGCTATTATATTAAATGAAAATATGGATTCATCAATGCTAAATACTAAAAAATATATTGATTTTTAATTTCTCTTTTCCCATACCATGTAATTTGTATGATAATTAATTTTTGTGTGAATTATTTAAAGTAATTTTGCTTTTAAGGAATTTACATTTGCATGAATTAGTTCAATTTTTAAATCCTCTTTCATTCAACATTAGGAGTGGAATGTTTTTCTTGAAAAATCCAATTTCCCCTTTTCATAACGCGAAGTGGGAATAGAGGTTTAAATATTAATTTATAGTCACATAGTCATAATGTTTTACTGCGGTTGTGAATGTGGCCCAGTAGGTATTGTTCTCGCATTATTTGGCGAAGAGTCGCTGGTTTAAGTACAGCAAGAGGTGTCTCAACAAAGTATTTATCCTCTCAGTTGTTTGCACTACATTGCTAGCAATGAGCAGTTACTTGTTATAGATGAAGGGGGACAAAGTATCTCTAGCACTTTACGAACAGCATTCGATAATTACATCCACACCGAAACGTACGAAAGGTGTATATGAAACTAAATGAATGTTTTACTGCTTTTCTAATGCTTCTGATGCATTAATCAAGAATGTGAGTAGTATATAGCTCGAATGGATCCAGACCTTGAGATTAAAAGAGAATTACCTTGACTACGTCATTATGCTATAGCGAAGATACAGGCACATATTGTATTAAAGAAGAACTAATAAAATATTGTCAAAATGATGTCAAGATTCTAATGATGTCAATAATGTCTTTCCGTAACCTCTTTGAAAAAGTAACTAAATTAGACCCTATCTGTCATAATATTACATTAGCGAGTGTTACATTAGAAACATTTAGAACTGCCTGTCTTAATGAGAACGAAATCGGTATAACTCCTCTTAATGGTTATATTAATAAAAGAAAGTCTTCAAAAATTTCAATGGTTTGGTTAGATTGGCAGCAGAAACTTATTGGAAAAAATTTATTAAAGTAGGCCTGTATTATAATGATGGTTACATATACGAGGACAAACATGCCTATGAGTTCTTCGGCTGTTATTGGCAAGGGTGTGAGAAATGTTTTGCAAATGATGACCGTATGGTCAAACAGACAAAATTAAATAATAGGTCCTTTAATGATGTATACACTGAAACTCAACAAAAAGTAAACTAATTTACTAAAAATATATTTAAATAATAACCAATTATTTCTATTATAGATCGAATATTGCAAAAGAAGAGGTATTCAATTGACTCATATATGGGAGTGTGATTACAAAAACTTAAGAAATCATTCTTCAGAGGAGTCAAATCAAACACCAAATGTTAAGAATTACTTCAATGATCGAATCAAACACTACTCATCTATCGCAAAGTATGGTCACGTCAAAATTCGGGAAAGTTTTTTGGAGGAAGAAATAATAATTTGAAATTTAATGTAGAATGCATTTAACACCAAAAGATTCGTTACTTGGATATATGCAATCTGTACCCACATGTTCTGTCAAACAGATATTATCCAGTTGGACTTCCGAAAGTAATAACAGAAGATTTCGATAATGATATTAGTAAATACTTTGGTTTCATTAAATGTCGAGTATTACCGCCACAAGACTTGTATATCCCGTTGTTACAAATGAAAGCTAATCACAAATTATACTTTCCTCTCTGCCGGACATGTGCCCAAATAGGGCTATATGGAGAAGAAGTCTGCAGTCATTCATAGGATGACAGATCACTATATGGCACTTAATGTACACATGAACTCCAAACGGCTGTAAAACATGGCTATCGAATAACAAAAATATATGAAGTTTTAGATTATGAACGAATGCCAGGAGAGATATTCAAAGAATATTTAAAAAATGGCTTAAAATTAAGACAGAAGTGTCTGGTTTTAATAAATAATAAGCTATTGTCCATTACATTAAATTTTTAAAACACATACAAATAAATTTATAATATCTAATTTGATTTTTATGAAGACAATATTAGAATTGTATCATCATGTGTATCTTTAAAATATATGCCTAATTATTTGTGAAAGAATTGTAGATTGTGGCCTAATACTGCTGACTATTGACCTGATGACGTGTCTCAAACAGTGGTTATTAACAGCAATTCGAAAAAGAGATTAAATGGTGGTGTAATGCTTTGTTATTGGGGGTTAAAGTGGCTGAGGGTTAAAATCAGTTTTTGGGGTCAAGTGGCTGATAGGTCCGGGATATGGCGTCCAGAAAAGACGGAGATCCCATCCAAGTAGCTCTGTGCTGGCCCTGAAACTATTTCTTAATGAATTAGCAAAATAACTAACATTAGAGAATAAACAAGAATGACGATTTATATATTTAACTCCGCTTTCAGACCCTGTAATACGCGTTCCCTAATCCCAAGGGCGGTAGGGCAGGGCTGGGCGGTAATCATACATATCGTTACTATTAAAGAAGATATGGGTGGGTGGTAGGTGATAGGGCGGCGCGGTAATCAAATCGTCAACACAACAGAAATTGTGGGTGGTAGCTGGTAGGGCGGGCGGCGGTGGTGGGAGGAGTGGGAGTGGAAACGAATCTATATACTCCTTTTTCTTCGAAAGCGGAGTTAAAAAAGAATATTTTTATCATCTCAACATAACACAATCGCATCTTGATAAATATTTTCCAAAACTTATAACCCTCAGATTTGGACGACTTTGGCTATCCTGGTGTTATTTTTAAATTGTAATATACATAATTATTTGAAAGCATAACTTTATTCTATTTAAGAATTAGAAGCATTAAATATAAAATAATAAATGTTAAAAATTTAAATTTATTAGCAATATCAATTTCAACAAACTTCTTCTAAACTTTATTTTTAAATTTGTTCAGATTATATATGGTAGTTTTTTAAAAATTAATCACTAAATGAATAAATTATCGACTAAGTTTAAATAATTTATTGCGACTAATAAATTATTGACTAAGTTTGAAATACT
Organism: Liacarus xylariae; assembly: GCA_034693365.1. Classification (NCBI taxonomy): domain Eukaryota; kingdom Metazoa; phylum Arthropoda; class Arachnida; order Sarcoptiformes; family Liacaridae; genus Liacarus; species Liacarus xylariae. The sequence goes on from JAQFXN010001760.1 coordinate 12,704, forward strand.
GTTTTGTATTTTATTTTAACTCTAATAAATATCCTGGATTTTACGTTAAATAATAAGATTGACATTAGCTTAGAATAAATTTTATTTGTTATTCTTTGATATTTTTCAAGCTTAACTACTGTGCACTAGCTATTGTTCAAAAGATATGTGATAAGATATTAAAGATAAGATTTCATCTGATTAACGATTAGATAGTTTTTCGAGATAAATATGAACCAGAACTATGTGCATGATATGCTCAATGGGCTAATACTTTGAGCCACTAACAAATGGCAGAGGATACTGTTACAATCAAGTTGTATTTTTGTTTGCTTGAACAATTAAACTAAAATCTCAAATTAAACACAGTTTTATTAAAATTTATAATAAAAAATACAAATCGTTAAATTACACCAATTTAAAGAAGCTATAAGTAATTTAATTAAATATAAACGTATCAGATTCTATATTTATTAAATGTACAGAATTTTGATTTAACCCGCATGTTTAGTAAAATTTCAACAAACATGATAAAAAACGAAATAATACCAGAAACAATTAGAAATAAATTAATACTAATAAATTGTTTAACATTGAATTGTACAAAATTCTTTGTCTGGTGCAGACGATTCAGATGATTCTCTTCGAACACAATCAGATCAATGTTAAATTTTATCAGATATAATTTCTTTGTCCAATATGTTATTAATCCAGCTTCCTTTATGTTTGATAGACTGATGAAAAATTATTCATTTAGGCTTGTTAATTCTATGCTAGCTAAATTATATACAGAACTTACTAGGTTTGGAATTGTTTTTTGAACTTGAAATTCTTTCTACACCCAATTGCAAATAGCTTAAAAAATAGTGAAGTTTCATCTTTTATTGGCGGAATGTAATGGGTTTTTATGCCATTGTTAAGAAATTCGTAAATTAAATGATTACGTGAGCCCAACAGCAGTATTGGTTCAGTAGATCCTATAAAGTATTTATACAAATCATTCGTTTGGATGTTTACTAATTTAACGTGTTGTCCAACTTCGCGATATAGATCACTGTCTTTGTTCTTAAAATAGAAATTATAATAAGATTTTGAAATTAATGAAATAATTTGATATTGAAAATTTAATTAAATATAAAATAAATCAATCCTGTATAAATTAAATATTATTAACATAAAACAGATTTAAATTCATTGTGCAAGAACAAAGTATTAGATATTTTTAATTAGTCATGATTATATGTTTCACTGAAATGCCAAAGCAAGCAGGATGATAGCCATTTGTGTTCTAGTTTATATTTTCATAAATATAGATGAGCAGAGGCCAGGCCTAGGCCAGGCTAGCCTGAGGTTGGCCTAGGCTCTTGGCCATGATCTAAGAATTTTGCGAGCCTCCAGACCCAGATCGAGGCTCACAAAATTTAACGAGGCCAAGGCTCAGGTAAAAAAATTATGGGCCTAGGCCAGGCCTAGGCTCAAAGCTTAGTACTATGGGCCTGGTTTGGCCTAAATGATATGTAACAATAAATTGAATAAAACAAAGGGAGTAAAGTAAAAATAAACAAGAATGACCATTAATATATATAACTCCACTTTCCCGAACCCTTCCCTTCCCGTTCCAAATAAATATATTTCT
>JAQFXN010001761.1:0-14317 GCA_034693365.1 Liacarus xylariae
ATGTTCGTTAGAACTGCTTTAAATATAGGTAAAGCGTTATTTATAAAGCATTTTTTATGGCTATTACTGTTTTTAACCATTTTATTATTAAACCCGAAAAAATTCATAGTAGAGTAAAAACTACTTAAATGTTATTTCGCTGTTTGAATGTTAAGCATAGCATAAATTGTTTGTATTGTAAGACACAATTCATGACAAAACAAAAAATATATATTCTTTTTAAAATTTCTACTCAATTTCATCTTTTAAATTACTTGAAGTCAAATGCATTTTTTTGGGAGATATTATGGGAAAAAAAGAATGGAATAAAATATGAAATGATCTCTAAAAACATATTTAGACTCAAATATCAGTTATAGTGTTATTTAAGTGAATAGAATATAAGAATAATATTAATTAAAGAATATGAATGTTTTGCAATTTGCTTGAGATTTCGTGTTGAGATGGTTGGGTCGACTGAGTAATCCTTTTCAGATTAATTTTTTATAGTTGACTACAGAATATAATGAACTGATATTCTGGAGAACAGATGATAATAATAATAATTTACGTAAATGACAATTAGCCGAACGTCACATTTCTTCATATATTTGTTAAATAAATGCAGTGATTAGTCGCACAAAAGTTTAGTGTATTTTGGCTTTTGGTTGTAAAGCGCAGTATATTCTGTGTATTCTGTTATACTGTATAATGTTTTGATATTATAACGATTCTTACGCCTCATTTCTGTATTATGGCATTTAATCCCAGTAAGGCTTAGTTCACTCACTGGTCGGTTCGTTGGATAGTATTGTCAACTCTATTGTCTTTGTTTCTCTAATAATCTGTTCATTTTATAAGTTTGACTTGTCTTCAGTCGCATCGTTCCTATCGTTTTGTGTATTGCTTTCGTTAGCTCATGAATATTCATTAACTGGGCTTTAATAGCTGCGCCCCTTAATAACGATTAACAACTCTGGTCTACGAGCTATAGCTATAGCTATAGCTATACGTCTATAACTATAAGCTTTCGTCGTTGACTTATGGCATTGCATTTGCTCGGTTTGGTTCGGTTGGCTATTGCTTCTCACTATTCTCACCAGCGATTCAATAGCTGTAACTCTTTGAGGCAAAACTTTTAATGTCTTTTAAACGTTTTCGTAGTTTAACTTTATGTTCACTCACCCGAGTAATGCATTCCAGAGAGAGGGACTCTAAACTAAAAATTAATAATCTTTTCATCCCAACAGAAAAGTTAATTTATTTGTGTAGAGCTTTGATAACTATTACAATATTCTGTTTTTAAACTACTGTACAGAAAGCCATTCAAGCCATACATCTATCCATATATTCTATGCATTCTATACTCTGCACACAAATAACAGTGTTGTCTAATGTTGATGTATTGTGTTGTTGTGCGACAGGACTGGGAGACAACAGAGACAAAGACAATGGTCATATTATATGCATCTGTACACCAATGCATGCACTGCACAGCAACTGTTATGCAGTACAGCCATACACTGCTCATACATACAGTGATACACAGTATCCCATAAAACATCACATCACTTGCCTTTTGTTTCTTTTTTACCCATACTTTCCAACGCTTTGATGAGTAGAACAATAATTATTTAACCGAAAACATAATAATCTCCTTTATTATGAACTACTGTTATATCATATCTTTAACTCATTCACTCTTCTGACTCATTACTGATATATTATTAGCCTTTTATCATATCCTTAAAAAATTAAGGTATTCATAGAGAAATATAATAACTTCTCTCATCTTTTCTCTCTCTCTTCTCTTGTCTTTCTTTCTTTCTTTATTTTCAAACGAAGTTCACATAACTTGTAAGCAATAAAATAAGTTTTAAATCTGTGCACAAAAAAAGTAACATTAATTCGTTTTTAGGAATTATGAATAAAGAAAATAAAGTAAAACTAAAGCATTTTAAAACTTTTCTCTCTGACGTCATAGAAGTTAAGCTACATTTTTAAATTAAATTTTCTGATTTCAGTTCTCTATCTTAGAAACACTGTCTGTAGTCTATGTCTGACAAACAAAAAATATCATTTGAAAACAAATATGTAGTGAAAGACACTCGTAGTAGTCATAGCAGTGTTTAACTGCAATTTAAGAGCAAATTATTTTTTCAAGTGAAGAGTGAGAGTAAAGAATAGTCTTTAGGATTCTGTAATGAAATGGGATGACATGACAGCACAATATTTTATCCGAAAAATATTGTAAAATATGTTGTATACCAATATGATAGCACCGGTACATTAGTGCCATCAGTACCGTATGAGTAGAGAGTGGAGCAGTTCTGGGTTGTGGTTCATCCACTTATAAATTTAACTAACGATCTGAGCAATGCTGCGATTCTGTGTTTAAGTTTTGACTCATTAGTAACTGACTATAAGTCAAGTATACTCTTAAAGTTTTATTTTAATCAGACACGCACTAACATTATGTGCATTATGTATATAAAGTGCTCTTTCACTCTAATGCTAATGCAATTGAATACAATTCAGCAGCAATGGGTCAGCAATGGCTCTATCACTATATGACTCTATGCTTGCGATGCATTTCAATTGTTGTTCAATTGTTAACAAATTATTCTTTAGTAGTAATTTAAAGTTAAACTTTTAGAGCTATTCCACTCGTAATCGAATGTGTAGTACATCCTGTCTATGCTATGGTTCTACACATTGTATGGTATCTGAATTATACAATATATTGTATGTGTTGTTCATTAATAATTTCTGCATCAATTCCTATAGGATCTGATGGCACGCTCTCTCGCGATGCTTACACTCCTCTAAACTTATTATATAATGAATGTATTTGTATAATAACGATAACACAATCCGAACCAGTCTTTCGTTAATGTTATTTCTCAATGTCTTATGTAATGATATTATATTATAATTTTGATTTCGATTTTTCGTTTTCATTGTCGTTCATACAAATCCACATACAATTGATCGGCCGATCCATTGCATAGAGAGTGTCAGTGTGTTAGGCCAACACATATAAGCGTTGTATTGCTCTAAACGTGACGGTCATGTCATTGCAGTCATTGCAGGAAATCATTAACTATTATAAACTTTTAAAGGGAGACCAACTTATATGTGTTATACAGTTATACAGATATATCGTATATTATAAAATATATATTGAAATATGTTTTATGTTTTGCCAATTTTTATGATCCCATAGCAGTCCTGTGCGGCGAAACACTTCTAACCGGAAATACTAATGGCCAACGCATAGACCAATGATGTGATATTGGCTATAGAAGAGAGAGAATATCTATTTTATCCTATTATGTATAATACATATCGTGTCTGTGCATGTATTGCAAACCAATTCACTGATGGGGTCTAAGTCTTGCACTACTTTGCAATATTCTGTAGTTAGCAATGGTTTCACTCTGTGCTCATTCATTCACCGAACAGTCAGTTGACTCTCCTTTGCTTTGCCTCTCTCTCCGACTCTCATTCTCTACTCTATCACAACCTATTTTATTCGCATTGAACTAGTGTTGTGTTGATGGCTGTGCTGAGTGGCCTCTTGACGTTCCACAACATTGGTTGTATGTGAGCCGCGGATCGGTCGGTATGTGTGTGTAGTGTAGAATATATGTAAAAAAGCCGGCCATCAGTAAAGAAAGACTGAAATGTGCTTTTTGTTTGATGAGTTATGTCATATTCAAGCGCTCAAACATTCAAACATTGAGCCATTTTTCGAACTGTTCTCTTCTCTTCTCTTCTCTTTGGACTGCCATATGTTCGCTCTTTTAGAGTAGAGTAGAGCAGAGGCAGAGTTATGCCGAAAAAAGCTAAGGTCTTGTTACCCAACTTTCCCACATCAATAGTCATACTCAATGACACAAACGTTTCAATCGCTCCAATCGTGACTTTTACTGATAAAAATTGGCATAAAAATTGGCATTTAATAGGTTTTGATCGTTCAAATTATTACAATAGGTTTGTGCGATTGTGGCCAAACACTATTGTCATTATTGCAATTTTATTTATCATTATTATTATTACAACTATTGTGGTTACTCTTGTCTGTAGCTCAGAGTGTAGGACATTGACTGAAAATAAAATGAAAATTACAGATAAAAAACTCATAATAACTCAATTATATGGCAAAAGTTTAAAACCACCTGAAAATCTAAATATTGTTTTACTATAGAATTGAAATCTATTGACATTATTTAGCCTCAATTGATAGGCAAAAATTGATGTAAGAATTGTTCGATCGAATAGAGCACAGTATACACTGTTGAGGGTGTTTAGCCTCGTTTTGTATGTCATTCGACTGCGATTTAATGCCTCAAAGACTTTATCTTATAGTACAACAACTCAGCCCACAGACCGACAATTTATTTAATATTGTATTTTCCATTATTCTTGTGCTTTGCTTTGCGTTTATTATGTCTTCACATTATTTTTTGATCGACTGATAAAAAACAAGAATTTTTGTTAATTTGATTTATTTATTTTGACTTTTTTTAAACAACTTATTGAGTGTTAACACAAATGTTTGTTCCATTGTTTCCAATAGTCAAACGCCACAACACATGAAGACAATACTGTGGTTAATATGAAAAAATCAGAATTAGACGATAATTCTAGTAATACAACAATAGAGAGGCCAACAAATCTGTTGTCGTCATTAAACACCAGCACATCTTCGTCTGAAAATCGACTGGCGGTTAAGGAAAAGGAGGTTAGTATTGGATTGTTGTATAGAATGATGTAAAGCAAACTAAAATATAGAGTTTAGACGAGATGTAAAACATTTTCAAATGTTTGGGAATTACAGTGCATTACCAGTAGAGCTACTGTAGCTTAAGTTTGCAAACAAATGTCAACCGATGTGTTGGTCTTATGTGTTATTCGTTAGTCTATCGCCAAAATGAATGATAAAATATTTGTTCTGCAAAGCTTTGCTTCCATCGCCACAACACACGCACTACTACTGAACTGACATTATAGCTCTTAAGTCGAGTTCTTATACCCTGTGCTCTATTGCTTACACTTTGCAATATAATCACTGCTATAGACAACAGCATCGCATTGTTTCACATATTATGTACTCTACTATTCTCTCATATCTCTCTATCCATTCCTAACTCCAAAATAATTTTCTTTCGGCTAAAGAATAACTAAATTAACTCAATGTTTATTTATTTTTCTTGGGCTACAGATCTCTCGACTCGTAGATGACATTCATAGATTGCAGTCCACTATAATAACACTCAAAGAGACTACCGCTGCTCAGGTAAATGAAATCCAAGACTTAGACTGAAAAAAACATTTGTCCATAACTTTATATAAAACTAAACTAATTTAATGGATTCGGTGCTAAAGAGTGAGGGCTTATAATTACATGAATCGCTTAATTAGCTGTAAAAGTTTAATTACATATTAGTGGCTAATGAAATGGCCGTTCTTTACTCTTTCTTACTGTTCCTCCTCTGTTCTGTGCTTTACTGCTTAGCACATGTAATACGAGAACACATTTCGGTCTAATTACTGAACAGGAGTTGATTCAAGAGTTTTAAAGTTTGAAAAAAAGGTATAATTTTTGACTCAATTTTGTGATTTGCTCTACAGATATCACAACTCGAGGAGATTTTAACGGAAAAAAATAAGATTATTAAACATTTAGAAGAGAAACTCGAGAAACAGAGGGATTACGAGGATATTAAACGTGAGCTCCAAGTGCTCAAAGCAGAGTTGGGTCACATTGGGTCGAATGCATTGCGTGATCACAAGCCCTTTGAAGTCTATTTGCTGGAGAAGACCAAAGCACTGCAGTCGGAGAACAATGCCCTGAAGGTGGCCAATGCAGAACTGGGCAATTCTCTTCCCCGACATCTTATGCCACAGTTTCTGCCGCCGTTTCAGAATTTAGGTAATGTCGAGACCTTTGGCTCAATGCTCGGCGAAGAGATTGTCAACTCTTATGCCAAAGCATTCAAACACAGAGAGGCAGTGATTGTCAGCAATGATCAAAACAGTTCAAACAACGCCACGGGTTCGCCATCACCGCCGCCCACGTCTAACGACGAGACAGACGCCAAGTCGACGGGCAGTGTAGGCACACCCACGAGTACGAGTGCAATCATATGCAACGACGAGCCCATTATCAATCATAGCAGCAGTAGTCCGGCCAACATTGACATGAGTGGACTCAACACCAGGCGCTCACCCGAAGTGTCGATCGGAACACAATATGAGAAACTTCAGCAACAGTTGAGAGTAAATGTGGAGAAATATATGAACGAAACTCTTAATACACTGAATATCTCGCGTTGTGTTCGGGAACTGCTCTCCGTTCACAACATCGGACAGCGTTTGTTCGCCAAATATGTGTTGGGCTTATCTCAGGGCACAGTTAGTGAACTGCTATCCAAACCCAAACCATGGGATAAGTTGACTGAAAAGGGCAGGGATTCGTACCGGAAAATGCACGCCTGGGCTGCCGACGAGCGCTGTATCTATTTTCTCAAAGGAATGGTTCCGCGAAAAGGTATCAATCATTGCAACCAAATTAGGCCTAATTTGAGCCAATTTTACAAAATATTTTTTGATTATATACTTTGGAATAGGCTTTGAACAGAATTTAATGTTTTATTGTTTGTTTGGATCTATTAATAGGCAAAGAGTCGACGACATTCAAACAGGACGATCCGGCGGCTGAGGAGAGAATCGCTCAGATTTTAAGTGATGCCCAGAGAGCAATGCTCAGTCCCAACAAGAATGGGAGTCGAGGGGGGACTACACCACTGCTCAATGGGGACACAATTCAGATCAAAAGCGAAAAATTCATTGATAACCAAAACGAAGCAAATAGTGATACGAGTGATAGAGAGGACAAAATGGACAGACGATCGCCCGGAAGTGCGGCCGCTTTGGCCACAATTAGTAACCTCTACAGAGGAGACAATTCTAATTTGGCCCGACGTGTGCTCAGAAAGTTCGAAAACGACGACATACCTCAGGACATGGTGGCCAGAATATACCAGGAGGAATTGGCCAAACTTATTGGACAGCAGGTGGAGGAGGGCTTCAGACATCCGCACGCCTACGACCGAAGTCAGGAAGAGGTGCGACAGGCGCTGGCCATCTACCACCAGGAGCTGTCACGTCTCACTCAAATCGCTTCGGCCGGCGCTCATTCACCGAATGTGTCGAATTCGGAGATATTCGCGCGATTCACAGCTGCTTCGGCTGCGGCAGCGGCTGCTGGTCTGGTCAATGGAGCCAATTATCTCACTTTACCTCATCTATTGGACCCATCGCTACCACTGGACGTTAGAATGCGTTCTGAGAAGCAGACGAATGGAAGCCCTCGTGAGTCACGCGAACCGTTAGGCTCTTCGTCGTCATCGGAAACAGATGTGCGCCACTCGAGTGCCTTTTCACTTGTGAGGCCAAAGCCCGAAGTCAGTAGTGGTCATAACAAATCATATTCATCGACTCCTCCCTCGGGAACTGCACCGAACGGGTCTTTACTTAACAATAGCAATAGTGGAGATTTGAATTCAGTGGAGGACCTGAGCTCTGCCGCGTCACCCCTTCAACGAATGCAATCAATAACAAACTCATTACTATCACAATCAGCGATTCCATCGGTGCCGTCGACCCCCAACCGACCGGCCAAAGCAGTGTTGCCCCCAATAACTCAGCAACAGTTCGATCAGTACAACAATCTGAACACTGAAGACATCGTTAAGAAAGTTAAGGAACAGTTAAGTCAATACTCAATTAGTCAGAGATTATTCGGTGAAAGTGTTTTAGGCCTATCCCAGGGCTCTGTGTCGGACCTGTTGGCCCGACCCAAGCCCTGGCATATGCTGACTCAGAAGGGACGCGAGCCGTTCATCAGAATGAAGATGTTCTTAGAGGACGAGAATGCGATCCATAAGTTGGTCGCGAGTCAGTACAAGATAGCACCCGAGAAACTGATGAGAACCGGCAGTTTCGTTGCCGGAGGCACCAGTACTCCAATCAGTCCAGTGGTGACGTCGATGATCAACACCACTCCCACTCCAATCAATTCTAGTTCATCGATAGCAGCGATAAAGTCGACCGGTTTTAAGGCTCAAGAGATGTCACCCGTGAAGGCGTCCGACACCTGCAGACAATCTATTAGTCCCGGCTATTCGGACACCGCTGGCCATCGATCGAGTACTTCCACTCCAGAACACCACATCACCAGTTCAGCCACGACTGCCATTCATCCATCACTTACGACATCCAACAGTATTTCTCGTCGTCTGAATCAACCCCTCAGTAGTCATACAAACTCTAACTATAGTCGAACGACATCGTCATCACTCGCATACATCCAGCCATCAGTCTATGAAATGGCAGCCCTAACCACTGATCTCGACACACAAAGTATCACTACCAAAATCAAAGAAACACTTATGGCCCACAACATCGGCCAAAAGGTAGAGTCCCTGTCCCTACACCCCAATGCATACACAGTTTTGTATGAATTTAAGAGTTTATGTTTTGATTTTAATAACAATTTTCTGTTGATATTCCGTTCAGATCTTTGGCGAAGTAGTTCTCGGTCTATCTCAAGGCTCAGTTAGTGAACTGCTATCGAAGCCCAAGCCCTGGCATATGCTTAGTATCAAAGGTCGCGAACCCTTTATACGAATGCAGTTATGGCTAAACGATTCGCATAATATTGAAAAACTGCAAACACTTAAGAATGAAAGACGAGAAGCAAACAAAAGAAGACGTACTCATCTCGAAGATGCCATCGGAGGCATCAAACCTCTGGGCGATAATATTTATAATTTCTCCAATAACTTCAATACTTCACCCAATTCTGTATCGCATTCATCCACAAAGGCTCTAATGGGCCGATCGTCTTATGGCTCTCCGGCGGTCAAAAAGGCCCGAATATTGTTCTCTGAAGAGCAAAAGGAGGCCTTAAGAGTTGCATTTTCAATGGATCCCTACCCGAGCACTACAACAATTGAATTCTTGGCAAATGAGTTGAATCTATCGCTGCGCACAATCACTAATTGGTTTCATAACCATCGGATGCGACTGAAGCAGATCTCGTCGACCAATGATGACAACGGATCCAATCAAAGCCAACTGCCGTACAATATAGGCAGAGATGGCGTTAATTTCGATCCGATTCAGTTCAGACTACTGTTGTCGCAAAGGCTGTCCGACATTCGACTTCACGCCGGCGCTAACCCTTCATCTCCATCGCACAGATCTAAGTATTCGAGTCTTTACGCGACGTCACCGGTCTCTTCACACATGTATGCAAACACCAACAGCTGCTCATCTCCGGGTTCTTCACTACAAGAGGACGAAATGGGAACTTTAGATCTAAGTATGACTAGTCATCAGCAAAATAAAGACTTAAACAGGCATTCGATGTCTCTCAACGACGACTCTGACGGCAGTGTCGGTTCCGGTGATGAGTCTGTGGAACTCGATCTGAGCAAGACTTCCAGGAGTATAGGCAGCAGCAGAAGAAAGCCCCAAATGGTGACGAGTTCGAGCTCCAGACGCAAACCAGCACAGCCTCAATGGGTTGACCCGGGGTTGGAGTTCTCGGGCGATGAAGACGACGATTACGCCGAGGACGGGATGAGCGATGATATGATGGACGACGAGGACGGCTATGATTTGCCGGCACAGAGGGATGAGATCATTAATGGGGTTTGTGTTCGACAAACAGATTACGATATAATGAGGAATAGAAGAAGGGATTCATTAGATTACGAGAACAACGACAACACCGTTCGGATCGAACCGACGGCTGCTTTCGAACACAATTTTCGTACAAAAATTGATGCAAAAAATAATGGAAACGAACGCCAAAACAACATCAAGAGATTGGAAAAGTCGATCGAAGAGGAGGAGGAGGGTTGGGATGACGACGAGGACATGGACGACGACGTGAGGCCAACGAAAATCGGTGGCATTAATGACGACAATGTGTTAGAAGAATGTGTACAATAGTAGGCAATGAATGGTTCAATTTTGGAACCACTGTTGCCATCGATTGGCTTACATTTGAAGACATAAAAGAAGTTGCGTTTAGTTTTATTATCTATTTATGCAGTTTTGAATACAATTAAATTAATTGGACAACAATTAAAATAAACCGAATAGTCTTGGATTGCGGCTCTCTCTCCAGTCCAAGTGCTTTCTCCCGGTGTAATAGATGAGTGGCCTTAAAGCTCATTAATGATCAGAAGAACATTATTTTGAATTTTTCGAATTTGAAATAACAATTTAGTGATAAAACAGCAAAAAACAAAAACACATTTAAATTATATGGTATGAGGTGTTGGGGTTTTTGTCAATTTTGTGATATACTTAATTGCCAATACATATTATTGTGTACCAGTACTTGTAATATTACCCGTATAACAATGTAAAGCCCCCTCCGACACAACATTCGCCCAACATTTTCTGTTTTTATTCTGTAATTCATTTCTATTAGAACTGACGATCATTTTGAAGGCTTAAACACAAAATATTGAATAATTTAAAAAAAACTTTGATATACTGTATGTACAGATCGTTATTCATTTTAATTAATTATTAATAATTATTATTATTTAAGAAGAATTTTTTTCATAACATTTCTCGCATTTTTTTATTATTATTATTATTAATTAGAATTATTTTTTTAAAAACTAATTATTTTTTCGTTAGTTATATGTATACATGTCTTGTAGTAGTCTTTTTGAATTTGAATTCTGGAAACTTTGAATTCTAATAGAGAGTAATGATCTGGTGATACAAAAGGATAATTAATAAGAAACCAAATGTTCAGTAGTTCTGTATTCTATCCGTTTTTAGTTGGAATTTCTACTTACCAGTGCAATACAATACACAGTAGTGTTAGTTATTATATAATTCTTATTACTTATACAGAAAACCATACAAACAATTGTTTTTCTATTTTTTCCGCTAAATTATCTGTAATTAAGGCATTGGTTTGAATGATATGAGGGAATGACAAAAACATCGATCAATTAATAACAGTTGAAAAATCGTTTTCATTTATGTTAATTACACAAAACAACATCAAACTAGTCGTGGCTTTTTATTTTTCACAATGGTTTGCAAGTCTTTCTCTAGTCTTTCTTATTCGCCCTATTCTTCTAATCGCTTAATTAGACCCTTATATTGCTCTTCAGATTCTTTTAAAACCCTTTAATAATTCTGTTATAAATTCTTTGGTATTGTGTGAATGGCTTTGCAATTATATACAGAATAACAAGAAAATACTTATTTTTTTCTTTTGGGAAAACAAAAGCAAAGTTAAAGAAACTTTTATTGAAATATTTGGGCATAAGAACATTTCTAAAAGCTTTAAAACACAAAAATCCGGTGCAAAACACAGCAAATACTATACCATTTATGGGATCCATAATCTATCGCTCACTGGTTTTTTTTACTCATAACTACATTAAGTGTCAATTGAATCAGTTATTATAAGTTATAATTTATATTATATGTATATTATATGCATTCAAATCGAAGCCAAAGATTTTTAAATTATAAAACAAGAATATGATTTGCGATACCAAACATGAAATAAGAATTTATTAAATCAAATAAATTCCGATCGCATTCAGCAATCTTTTAGTGATTGAAAATAATCTGTTATTTAATATTTGAAATAAGACTGAAAAAAGTTATATTATTTATGATACAAAAACAGAAAATATGGTAAAGCATTGTAAGGTATTGGTCACTGTTGTAAAGGCCCTTAAATATTATATGAGAATAGGATAGCATTTGTACAAAATGTAATTATTCAACACAAAACTGATGGTTCGTTCGGTGCTTTAATAGACTCGACGACAGACAAAAAAATAATTAATAGGCACTCAATTAAATGCTGATCTTTTAATAAATACAATAATTAAATAAAAATATTTTATAAATATCTTCAAACGTGTAAAATAGTAACATAAGAATAATAATAAATTATTACAGTTTTACTGTATGGGGGCTTATGATTGACAACTTGTTAAGTAGATTTTGAATTGAGTTAATGATTAAATTGAAAATTTCGCCAATCATTGAAATATAATGAAAAAAAACTCAAAATAACTTATATTATATTTGCCAACAAAGTTGGTCTGTAATTAAACATTATTATTATTATTGCTATGAATTAATTGATATTTTAAAAAAGTCAATCATTATTTGATTAAAATTGATATGTAATGTGTTTTTGCTATCATATGTTAAACGCACTTAACAAGAGATAAATCAATCAATTAATCAATTGATTGATTCATACTTTTTGTACGATTTTTTGTCTTCGTTTAAGAGAGAAAATGAGAAACGAAAAAAATATATAATTATTTAATTGATTTTTAACAAAAAGAAAAGACCGTTTGCTCTACAGTTGTGTTTATAGAACTTATCGATAATTGACAAAAGTTTTTCTTAATTTAATTGAAATTTATTTGAAAAGAATATTAAATAATTTAATTATGATTTCCCGGTTTAGACATAAGGGTAGATAATATCCGCAATTTAGATGAAGTTTTATTATATAAAAACTCAATCTTTCTTTTATTTTTAAAATTTTTAATTAGAAGAAAAAGTTTTTTTTGAATTAATAGTAAATGTTGAAATTTGTGTATAATTTATTCAGTATTACTTTTTAAAAGAAGAAAAAATTGTAAATTAATATTTCAATTATTATAATTTCATAATTCATTTGATTTCTGATTATGATATTCACATTTGAAATGCGTTTTCATTATTCAGTGATTATTATTAATGTTAAATATATATAATATAATAATAATAATAAGCGACGAGAAATAAAAGTTGTTTTATTCTCTCTATCTATCAAACAAAACAAATTTAGTGAAACAAAACAAATTCTTTTTAATGTATTGTAAAAAGCTTTTAGCAATACTATTGTGACAGTTATATAACAGTGCACTGACTCTTATATTTTTTTTAGACACTTCTTTAGCAAAATTGCAAACATTGAAAATAGGATTAAGATTAAGATTGATATTACAGAAAGCAGTAGTTCAATAGAAACATAGGAATCGCTGAAAATATATCTTAATATCTATGAATTAGTGAAACAAACAAACAAATTATTATTATTATTATAATTATTAATATTCTAAAATGAATTGATAAAGTTTTTAATCTTTACCAAATTGTGCTAAACAAAACAAAAATTCTTTCTAAAAATTCAAGTCATCTAAAATTATAAGTCTGGAGAGGAAAAAATTCTTCAAGACAATTTGACCTGTCATGTCAAGTGATGTTCATTCACAAAACAAGAATTGTAATATTTATAAACCACATAAACAAATTGACTTGACTATTGTGTGATACATTTGGAGCTTGCCTTCATATATTAATATATTTCTCATTCTTTTCTCTATTGATTAACATATATATTGATGATTATTATTATTATTAATTATTATTATAATACCCGTTGCCTTATTATCAAAAAAAGAAAAAATTTGAAATACAATACATTTTAAAACAAAATTTTCAACAAAAATCAACACACAATTAATGATATAATTATATAATACATAACTGTATACCAAATAAAGATTTTACGATACAAACCAACAAAACAAACAAAAATTATATTATAAGAAGAAACAAATTATTATTACCGATCGTGTCGTCGCTCTCGAAGTGTCTGTTATATATAAGTTATAATAATAAATATGAATATATAATATATTGATATTAATATTCTGCTCATTGCTGTTGTGTCCCATTTTTCCATTTTATAAAAATTCAAAAAAAAAATTAAATACAAAATAAAATACAATCCAATAATGTATATCTTATATCATAATGTATTATCAAATTGTAATTTCTGCTACAATTATATAATTATTATATTATAAATTAAGTATTTGAAAAAAGAAATGAAAGTTTTTTTCTCCCAAAAACGACTCTATGCTCTTTCATTCTCGTGTGTAATGTTTGATATATTCTCCACAATTCAATTCTCATATACAGTATTCGCTATTTTTACTTCCATTACTTAATTCGAAATATTAATAAAAATACTTATATTAATTAAAAAATATTTATTTGTCATTATTTAATTAATTTTATTATACAGTATTTGTGTTATATTTTGAGATAATTTGAATAATTTTATTGAATAATAAATCCAATGAATAACAAAAAATTGACGTTAAATGAATAAATAGTTAGATAGTTAAAAAAGAATATCACTGAATTAAACATTTTCTGATTGCTTATATTTATAGTCAGCATTCTAATATATCCGGTAATACAT
>JAQFXN010001762.1:0-14316 GCA_034693365.1 Liacarus xylariae
GGGTTCGAACTCACTACTCTGTTAGGCGCGAAACCCAAAGCATTGGCCTCTAATCCACTAGGCCACGCTCCCAGAGTGCTGAGCTTTGAGCTAGGGCCTCGTTAAATTCTGTGGACCTCAGACTGGGCCTGGACGCCCGCGAAACCCTTAGAGCCTAGCCTGGAGCCTAGGCCAGTCTCAGACTGAAATCAAAAATATGTTGATTAAAAAATAAGGGGGTGTAAAGAAATCTGTTTTCGAATAACTTCCAGGTATTCATGATTCATGGGTTTACTAAATATTTTTTGAAGAGAGCCTAGAAGGGTCAAAGAGAGGGATGGAATGGCAGATTTTGCAAGGATTGTATCTAAAAGTCAATCCATTAGCCTATAAATCTCATATAAAGTGTCCAGATCTAATTATTAATATTTTTTAAATAGACATTCATTTCCCGGAATAGTACTGCTATTTCAAAAATTGTCCAGGTACTGTATATGTATGTGAACGATAGTGACACAACCTATCTGTGCGATGAATGTAGGATAGAATATAATTTAAATTCAATTAATTAATTTTATTACAAATAAATCTCAAAACAAATTCAACAAAAGTTAAACAAAAAAGAAAAATAATTTACAGAAATGTCCAGATATTATAGGCCCATAACAGCACCTGAGCTGATATATCAAAGTAATGATTTTAGAGCACTTTTTGTATTTATTTCGATTTGAAGGTATTTTGATTACCCCTTTATGAGTTTGAAAATTTTTATTTTCTAATGAAAAACTATAAGTGCTTTTCAATACTTTCCCTCCCCTCCCCTCTACACAAAATTTTAATTTTTATACTATCAATAAATGACATGAAAATACCCGAAAATGATTATTTCATTAATATCTTTAGTTAAGTGCTGTTTTGGACCTTTAAAACCCTTGACATATAAATTAAATTAACAAAAGTATAAATAAATAAAAGTCAATAACAACGTCGCGATGACTCGGGATATCTATCCTTGAGTTCAGTTTTGAATTGTCTAAACAACGCTCTATTCCTTTCCTGTTCTAAATCTTTTTCCTTATGAAAAGAGTCCGCAGTTTTGAAGCCCTTATGGATAACAAAGGCTTTGTTGAGAACCGAGAATTTATATCCAGACATATGGAGTTCACATACCTTTGAATGGAAACAAATGCCAATTAATTGTTAGAATCGAAATAAATATGGATTAGAATTGAATACTTGACTGATTCTATTGAAGCCGTACTGTCGGAAGCGCTCGTCATAGAGGGGAACACTATTGGCGCTGATATAGAATGGCTCCCAGGGGTCTCTCCACAATACTTCGAATAGAATGCCGAACTTGGCTCGGGTGGAGTCCTTTTGCCAGTTCTCATAGTCAGTGTACTTTTGGCACTTCCAACACAACTCTATATAAAAGGGTCGGGCGTTCATCGATTCAATCAATCGCAACAAATCCGGTTTGTTTTTAGGTATCAATTGATTGATTGTCTCCAGTTTTGAATTGGACTCAGAGCTGGTGTTTAGTTCATAGGCCGGCACCACATAAACCACTTTCTCTTTCTTTTGTTCCTCTGAAAAGAGTCTGTTTTGTTGCGCGAACTCAAAGAACTGTTCGTATAGACCGTCGTTGGGCACCAAATCCATGTCCACAACAAACACGTATTGTGTCAGTGCATTACGTCGGCCAACGTTTCGCAACAAATTGTTAGGGTATGCGACCCCTGAGTGCCCGTAATTTATTTGATTCGATTGAACCGATTTAAGCAAACTTTCGATTTGATCGCAGTTTTTCTCTTTGGATATGACTTCAATCGGAAGTCGAGGCGAGAGTGTTGTGGCGCCGATGGCCGCCTTCGGGACACTTAAGGGATAAACCAAATGAAAGCTTGTGTTTTGACGAACTGATGGATAACAGCGACGCAGAAGTAATATCGTTTCGATGGCTAACGGAATGTCTTGAGATAAGGCAAAGACTGCCACTGATGTCAGTCCATGCCATCGATGGGACAAAAGGTCCAAATTATGTAATTGAGATACACTCGACTGCGACACAAGACTTATGTCGTGTCGGATGTGATTACGAGATCCCAAAGACTGGCAGCGAATCAAAAAGTTTATTATATGGTATTCGCCCGAAGAGTCCAAAACACTGGTTTGTCTGACCATTTGGTGCATATGCCTGCGATCGGACTCCACGTCGTATTCATTGCTTCCAATCACCTCTTCGTTCACTTTTCCTCTCTTTCGTCGTTCACTTCTCTTAGACTCCAAACGACTCAATAAAGTCATATGAATTACCTTTAATTCAAACACAAACGCATTCAATCAATTAAATCAATACAATGTTTGCAATACCTGTAGGACTGCTATAACAAAGACAAGTAAGAGAACAGCTCTTCTCCAGAAGATAGCCATTGATTGCAATCACATTTGTCTCACATTTGTTTGACTTAAATGACTAAAACTCAAACCGTTTAATAAAATTGATTCAAACACTCCTTTATTATTCATTTTATGGTTTCATTTAAAGCTTTTGACTAATTATTTGTATTTAATTCAAACAATAATTTACTATTTATTTAGACTTTTGTTTATATCTTTCAATCCATTTGTTGTTTGTATTGACTTTTGAACAATTGGTTGAAACAAACATTGGTCTCAAACTCACATCTAATTGAATGTCAAACTTATAATTGATATCATTTTAATCCATAAAATAACGCATTTATTGTTATTGTTTTACATAATTGACTGAATCACCGATTAATGAAAAGACAATTAAGTTTTCATTTGTGAAAATCTAACGTCAATTATAATTATATTTAGTTTAAGACTAACACTAACTGCAAGAGAGTTGAGTTTAGGCCAAACCCAGTACTCATTTGAGTTTAAAAACTGTTTGCCATTCAATAGTTCACAAAATATGTTTGCAATAATTGTCTCGACATTTGTTTAATTCTTCATTAATTACTTATATATCTATTGAATACATTATATTTTTAAAGATAATTATTAATAATATTAAATAATTTGATATCAAATATATTTTAAAATCATTTAATTTAATGTTATTTCGAGTTAATTATGAATATATTTATATTTAAAAACAACTATTTATGGATTGAATACAATAACTAAAGTAAATAAACAAAACGTGTTTTGATTTGTTTTATTTGATTTTAAGTCCAATTAATTAATGTCTTTGTAATTATGTATCGATTTATCAGAATTAACGGTAAAACCAATTATTGAAAACTTATGACAATTGATATATCAGTAATTGTAATGCAATTTGTGTTGAATAGCATTGAAAACAAAGGACAGACCAATGGTTTGTCGATTGTGGACGACTTGTGTCAAACGACAGGAACAGTCACTTCAATCGGAATCTATTGATGAGAAAGTGCTGATCGAATCTGAGATCGAGAGGACATACACGGAGTCGTTGAAGCACTCGGACTACTTCGGAGTCAATAAACTGTTTACAGTCAGACATTTGTTTGAATCGAGAGCTCATTTCGGACACAAAACTGGAACTCTTAACCAACACATGACTCCATACATATTCGGCACTCGTTTAGGAATTCTTATCTTTGATTTGGACCAAACGGCCCAACGATTACGGGAAGCGCTTAACTTCACTGCTCAGATAGCTTTCAGGGGAGGGATTGTTCTGTTTATCAATCGATCCCCAAATGTAAGCAATATTTCAATCGATTACTGAATTAATTTTTAATCATAAAATCAATTAAATTGAATGCAAAAGACGGGACATTTAGTGGAGCGGACGGCCAGAGATTGTGGTCAATACAGTCATTGTCGGCAGTGGAGGAGTGAATCGTTTTACGCCTCCACCCGACACTACGGGGCAGTGACTCGACTCCCAGATCTGGTCATTCTATTGAATACAATGAATAATGTGTTCGAAACACACCCCGCAGTCGCCGATTCGGCTAAACTTCTAATACCAACTATTGGAGTGGTGGACACCAATAGCGACCCGACTCTCATAACATACCCGATTCCGGCCAATGACGACACGTACCAAACGATTGAGTTGTTTTGTAAACTTTTCAAACAATCAATAATTTTAGGAAAAGAAAAACGAAAACAATTATTGTCTGAAAAGTCATTAATTCATTAATTATTTTACAATAAATTATTTAATAATGGCATCAATTGTTTATTGATTTGTTTACTCTATCTTTATTTACTTAATACAAAACATTTCCATTACTGCAAGCGCTTGTCCGTCACGTACTGTGCAATACTTTACAGCACTTTATACTATATGACTACCGGTAGCGCTAATTATTGACTCATCCAATCAAATACTTATCAGATTTTCTGTTTTTCAATACAAACAACTTTTGTAATCGACTGTAAATGTAATGTTGACAACAGTGTCGTGCGGTAAATGGAGTGGACCTTTGACCCCCACACCTCTCAATGCCTATGCGTCCAATGTCTATATTCTGTAACGCATAGATATCTCTTCTCTACAACAAATAGATATAATTATTCTCTACTATCGACTCATCGCAACCAATCATCTCTTTTTATATTATTAGTTGAGTACAGGTTTTGACTTTCGACAGACAATTCATTTACAAATAAGTTATAAAAAATATTTTTCATAAATTTGTATATTTTTAACTTCACTTTCCAGTTATTAATCTATTAATTGAGTCGATTTCCCTAATTATAAATCAATTCTAAAGAGTTATTCAAATAAAATTGTTTAATACTGTGTTAGAACTGTTTGATAATTATTAATATTTGAATTGTGTTTCGGGATTTCATACTAATTAATGGCACCGAATACTGACAAAAGTGATAATCCATCGAATAAACCATTCAAACAGAGGAAACCTTTAAGTGAGTATTCATTAGAAAAGTCTTCAATGATTTCTTGGATCTTATTATTAAAACAGTATAACTCTATTTGTTGCTTAAGTTACTGTACTTTGAAATTACAGAAATTGAGTTATTAAGTTTGTATTCACTACTCTTTCAGCTAAAATAATATAAATAATTGAAAAATAGCGCAAATTAAGTGAAGTAAAGAATAGTCGATCAAATTGTATGATATTTAAAGTTAATTCCGAATTTTTTTTGAACCCAGTTCTATATATTGTCTTAAGTTTAATAATTATATTTTGCTTTGTGTTCAATATTTCAAAACTAATTCAATTTTTAAATTTTTAGTCAAATAAACTTTAACGCAAAGAATTTATTTTATTATAGCGACGCGAAGAGAAGAAGTCTGTGGCATAAGAGCTAAATTTCCGACTAAAATACCGGTTAGTATTCAAAGATGTATTGCAACACTTCCATAGCTATTATTAACTTTCTACAAGTTTATATCTAATAGTTTAATCAAAATAACTGTTTAGTAGTCATCTTAGTATCTCTATATAGTAGGCATTGAACACATACTGTCTGCCAAAATGTGCTTTTATCAATTACTGTATATAAACTATATTTAATATATTAATTTTTTTATTTAAAGATTGATAGTATTTAATGTCAATTTTAAAGAAAAGCATTCATTTAAAAAGGTATCCGCTTAAAGCATTTCTAGCTTTATATAAAATATCTACCAAACTCAACTTCTAACTTCCATGGTTTCAATTTGTATTATCATATTTGCTTCGATGGTTAAGACTTTTTCTATAAAATATAGGGTTTATCTCAAATCTAAAATATCTCACTTCAATTTTAACTAAAAAAATATCCATTTATAAATATCGAAATTTTTAATTATCATAATTGAAAGGAACTATTCACAAACGAATTAGAGAGTATCAGTACCAGAATTAAATATTTTTGAATTTTATTAAAAAGATAACATGTTCTCTACTCTACAGTGGAGAATCATTTTAAACTGGATGGTGCACAAGTTTATTTTTACTCATTAGCTTTAAGTTTTATATTAGATTAACTTTAACCAAAAGATTAACATTAATATCAAATAATGCAAAATAAAAAATTTGATAAAATGACTTTCTATGAATGACTATATGTTCATTAATTAATAATTTAGCTATCGGTCACAGCTTACGAACATAAAAACGTTAGTCAAACATAAAAACTCAAAGCAAATGAGTAAAAGTAAACTTTTGCTCCGCTCAGTTTAAAATGATTAAAATACTTTCTAAAATTTTTTTTGTGTCGGCCACTACTTCTGAAAATTGCTGCTTATCTTATAAAGTAAACCGATTAACCTAAAACACACCAACTATCAAACAAAACTTAATTTGAACCTAGGGGACGTACAAATAGTACGTACACATGTGATAGGGGAGGGGGTCAAGCGAAAACACACAAAAGTGTACGACTAGATGGGGAGGGGCAGGGAATGTAGTACGTACTAAATACTGAATGAATATTTAATGAAAGGCTTTTAGAAACTGATTAAAATTTTGGATTTTGAAGTCAACTGATAGTTTCAATTATTTTAATCCATAAAATAAAGTAAAACATTTCAATTTTTAATTATAAAATCTATGAGTAATAGTGATTATTCATTATTAGTGTCTCCAAATTCGGCTGCTAGAGCATAAGTTAAAGTTGTGCAAACTGCACAAAATTTCTTGTAGTGTTTTTGAATACTAAGAACATCAGTTTTAGTGAAATATATTTTTCGGCCAAATATTTATTCGATGAAATACATATGTTGGTCAAATACATGTTTCGGTCAAATACTTTTTTCGGTGAGATGTATTTGACCGAAACAATTAGTTACGGAAACATGTGTTTGACACCTCATGTATTTTACCGAATAAAGTATTTGACCAAAACTTCTATTTCACCGAAGCATGCATTTTACCGAATCATATATTTCACTAAAATTGATGTTCTTATTATTCAAAACACTACAAGAAATTTTGTGCAGTTTGCACAACTTCAACCTATGCTCCGGCAGCTGAATTTGGAGACCTTATTCATTGTTATTATTTATAATTGTGTTTTAAATTACGATAATTTTAATGTACAACGAATTCAAACCGAACAGACACTTCTTTTAGTAATATTTTGACTAAAAACATGGTTAATGGTTATATTAACGAATAGTTTTTTAGCATATTTGTAATATTAAGAGGGAGGGGGGGTCAAGCCTAAGTGTACATACGAATCCGTAATTCAGTACGAGTGCGCACGAAGGGGGTCTAGATTCTCACAATTTTTCAGTACGTACTATTTATACACCCCTATCATTAAATTCTATTGGGATTTTGGGTTTATTTTATTTTCAATTTCTTAAAGTTCGGCCACACATTGAATGTAATATTTAATCAAGTATTTTTGATTAATGACAAAATAATGTGATTTAAGATGGAAAAGGCCTAATGGCGCAAAGCGCAAAATTATAATGCAGCATTTTATTTTCTCAATACTTGTCAAAAGCAAAGTTTGAGCTCAAGGAATAAAACTTTTAGACAAATCATTTTATAGACGCAGATTAAAAGTCACTCCATTCCCGCCTATGAACTGCATGTGTATTTGAAATAAACGAAAACACATTGATATCACAACTAAGTTATGACATAATTATTTTTATTAGTAAATAAATTAAGAAAACTCGAAATTTCTATCCAATAGTAGATCTCTTTTGCTAAATGTATTGAATAAACTATTCAAACAATGAGTTAATTTATATTTAAATTTTTAGGTAATCGTCGAAAAATATTCTAAAGAGAAAAGTCTTCCGGCATTAGACAAAACGAAGTTTTTGGTTCCTCAAGAGCTACCAATGGCTACATTTGTGACAATAATCAGGTAATTATTGGCCAAATGAATTGCAACAGTTATACTAATTGGTAATTGCATAGCATTTTATGGGTCAATGTTCTTGTTTTAACCCTTAAACCCTTTATCTTTAGTCGCGAATCGATAAAACCAAGTTTTTAATTGTTATTGAGTTTCAGTTAATCAGTTGAAGGCAACCAAAAAATGAAAAAATAGTACCAATCAGACTAAATAAAAATCAGCTTTTATTAATTAATAATGTGTTGCCAACTGAATGCTGAAATTCAATTGTCTTCACTGCTATCGTTTGGCAACAGCTCTGATAAATAACTTGTTTTCCAAAACTTTATTCTAATTGAAAACATTTTTAGGAACCGAATGCAACTGAACTCAACGCAAGCATTTTATTTGATTATAAACAACAAAAGTATGGCAAATATGACCAAAACTATGGCCGAAGTCTATAAAGAGAACAAAGACGAGGACGGATTCCTTTATGTCACTTATGCCTCACAAGAAATGTTCGGCTCCTGTTGTGGCACCTGTTTTACCCAACAGTGCCGGAACTGATTTATTTAACAGATTTTAATTTTATGTATAGTGTATTATAAAAAAAGACTAATCCTTTTATACTTCAATACATTTTATCTAATTTACAAATATTTAATGAAATTATAATACAATTCATAATTTTTTTTATTCAATGCATTAATAATAAAACTGTCATTAATTATGTTTTAAATTCATTGATAAATATTACTAAACGACTGAAGTATTTGTTGTGGGAGTTGTGGAAGTGATCATTGTATTGATTGGGAGATCCATTTGAGTGATTCGTTTGGAGCCCTCCACTAACATGTCGTGAACACTCTTAGCGAAGTTGACCTGATTTTTAATTGTCATTAAATACTGATTATATGGCACCGAATCAGTTGCCATATTAGCGCTCGAATCGACCACATTATCAGATTTATTAACAATGAATGGCAAATATATTTGACTATCCCTGGCCTGAACTGCACACTCCAGTATAGTTTTCTATATTAAAAGTAATTTTTTAGAATATTTATTTTCAATACAAATATTAAGACTCACTAAATGCAACTCAATTTGATTGCAAATCGAGAAAAAATGTTCCAATGCTTTATCAAAGGGTGCAACAGACTCTTCGCTGGTTTTTCTAAATTCAATTGTTATTAACATTTTGTTAATTGACAAACAGTTTAATATAATATATTTTAATCAAAATTATAACATACAGTCCGCTATCTATTTGTGAATTGTGTTGAATATTATTGGCCGCGACTCTCATTAGATTCTGAAATTCAACAAAACTAATTAATTAATGAGTTTTTAGCAATTTTTCATATAATCTATTCTTTTCCTAATAAGAGTTTAGCTTTCATTATAAGTATTAGAGGAACTAATTTTTAAGTGAAATATAGAATTTCAGTCTATTTTTAAATACTGTCCATTAGACGTTCAAAACGGATCGGATTTGACCTGTAAAAAGTCGGATCGGATTTGACCTGTAAAAAGTCGGATCGGATTTGACCTGTAAAAAGTCGGATCGGATTTGATTTGTAAAAAGTCGGATCGGATTTGACCTGTAAAAAGTCGGATCGGATTTCACCAGTAAAGTCGGATTGGAAGGCGCTAGTCATAAATAACTATTCGGAAAGTGTGTCAATACCTACTCCTCTACAAAACAGCATTTAGAGAAATAGCAATTTATGTTCCAAAATAGCCAAAATTATGACCAATTCATAAGAAAACTATTGAATTTTTAGATAATATAAGTGAAATTGCGTTATTTTGCAATACACTTATAGGTTATCTAGATCATATCTGTTAGACATTTCAGGCAATTCCAGAAAAATAGCTCCTAAACCTTTTGAGTTGATCATTTATGGTCAATTTGATAATAAAATGAATAATAAGTTATTTACGCGTACTGTATGATCTTCGCTTTCGAAGAAATAGCTATCCCATAGAAGCAGATGCTAATAGAGCCACTTTCATAGAACAATGGATGCACAAATTTGACTACAGTATTACTAGACTAGTATTACTAAGTGTTACTGTTTATAGTTTCGTGAGAAAATTTTGAAGTACCGATTGAGTGATGGCAATGTAAGAAGAGATGGCTATGGCAAGCATTAACAAAAATATATCACATGTTAAACTTTGTCCACAAAACTAATTACTATAATTTCAATATTTTTATAAGAAATATGCATTTTATAGGAATATTGAACTCAAATAAAAAGACTATTTTAAACTCCAACTAAACTCTTAATAATATGATATATGTGTAAGAATTTTTAAAGTAACTGAAAGTGAAGCACTGGTGTATGGAATATTATCTTAAAATTCTTTGGGGTTTAGCCACACCAACCTTGAGAACTTTAAACTTGAACTGCTTCATAGTTTAGCAGGATAATTTTGAGACATGGGTTGATAAAGTATTATAGACTACTGTTGTACATTTCTAGCTATTAATAAAGGAATTATAGACTATTGTACATTTTGGCAATTAATAAAGATATTTCATTGTTGTGCATTCCTGCTACTAATGGAATTTCATTGATGCACATTTACCGCTATTAACAAAGAGGTGGACACATACATACATAAATATACTAACATCTCGAATCTATAAGGACGAATTCTAAAGGAATACGAGCTAAAAAATTAAGTCTTATCTTATTTTAATAAAAGTTGTTTTGTCTCAAATTATGAAATTTATTTCTGTTGCGAAACCACATTATCAGTACTGTTTAGTACTTGTATATGTATTATTGGTATCTGTCTGTATCTGTGTTAGTATTAAAGGTCAGGTATACATATACAGTTAATACAGGTATTATACCCGACTAAAATAGTTAGAATAGTGGGGGGGGGGGGGATAAATGCACTGCACAT
This sequence comes from Liacarus xylariae, assembly GCA_034693365.1. Classification (NCBI taxonomy): domain Eukaryota; kingdom Metazoa; phylum Arthropoda; class Arachnida; order Sarcoptiformes; family Liacaridae; genus Liacarus; species Liacarus xylariae. Next base: position 10,675 of record JAQFXN010001762.1, read on the forward strand.
GCACTTAATATTAAAGCTATTAAATAAATTTTATAATAAATGAGTAAAAATATTTATCATTTAACTAAATAATATTTTACCAGGCTCTGGTTATAATCAAAACTAACTTCAGTTCTATACAACGGTAGGTATGACACAGTGATCGGAGGGATTCTACCCCAGAGTAGTCTATTACGGATCCTTATTTATTTACAAGTTATGACTCTATCTTTATTCTATTCAAAATTATATCCACTAATAGATGCTATAAACAAGAAGAATTCTCCAATCTAAATTATCACACTAACAAGGTAATTCTATCGCAGCAAAGACTTGATTTCGTATAAATTCAGTTTACAGATAATATATGATATGTAAGGATATGATCGCTGAAATTTGTTCTGTTAAAGACCATCAAATACAAAAATTAACCTAGCACATTCTATTTAGCGTGTATATACTTTATTCCATTGCTATTTATTAATTTAAACTAAATTCTATATAGAATTGACACAACAATGTCTTCATTGTATTCCTCTAATGGCAAACCTATGCCAACCTATCATTATAAGAGGAACTCTAACTCTATTCCTAACCCTCAACCGACTGTTGCCCAGACTCTCGTGAAATAGGTATTTATAAGAACTCGGGAGTGGAGGGGCTTTTAGTTAATTGGGTTATCAAACTGCTAGATATGGGCACATCTGGACTATTGAGTTCTGCACTCTCTCTATAGTCAGTATTGTATAAGTAGTGCAAAAGTATTGTATAATTGAATCAAATATGAGAAGCAATGCATTACTGCCAGGGCTTCCTTCAGAGTCCAAACCAGTTGTCGCACTTTAGCGATCAAATCGTACTTCTGTTCCCCCGAAGACTGACTCACAGCCGACGACTGTTGTCCTGCCATTGGGTTCCCACTGGACTGCGTGCCCACCACTGGCTGTGGCGCTCCTGACATCGGTTGAGCCATTTGTGGCATCGCTTGAGAGCCAATCATTAAGTGTGACATTAGGTTCGATACAATCAATTGATTTGTGTTTTTGTTGTTTACATATATTTAATAATAATTGAAAAACAAATAAAATTTAAAATATTTTCAAAACTCATAACAATTGATGTGATTTTAAAAAGACTTAACTCTATTCGGAATAGCATTCAAATCAACTCAAGTCTATCCGTCAAATAAGCCCTTTTGACACAACACTGCAAAAGGACTACACTATAACTTAACTATACTCTACACTAATGTCTTCATTGATTTTATGCAATAATTATTATAATTTAAAGGAAATAAATGTAAAAATAAATGAATTCCTTTTGAATTAATTTATTTTTGATTCACTTATGGATTGTTTAAATGTTTCACAAATATATGTAAAACAAATGGATTTGTTGTCTATAAATGGGTTGAATTGTATTCACTGTATATAAGGGTCGCTGCGATCGCAACACAATTACTGCCATTTTATTGAATCAATTGTTAAATTCAATTCATTTTCACATTTATTTAAACAAATTATTGGCGAAAATGATGTCAACAAAGATATGTCGCAATCGATGGAATGGATTAGTACTGAAGCGCTTAATGAGTGCTCAAACGGCAGCCAAACATTCAGATGCGGATCCGTTGAGAGCACCACAGCTGAAGACAACAACACTTCCTAACGGTTTAGTCATTACTTCTCTCGAAAATCACTCTCCGATTACCCGAATCGGTGTTATAGTGAGGGCCGGAACCAGATATGAGCCGTTGGATCAGTTGGGACTCACACACACACTGAGATCAATGGCCGGATTCACAACCAAAGAGTCGACAGTTTTCGAGATAACGCGAAACATCGAATACGTCGGCGGAAGTCTATCAGCTCTGACCACAAGAGATGACATGATTTATATCTTAGGTTTTGTTAAATTGAAATAAATTATAATTTTTTGAAATCAAACTTTTGTTAATACAGAAAACGACCGAAACTATACCGAAAGGAATATTAAGTATTTGTCGGACACTATAATGAGACCGGCATTCATGCCCTATCAGATCAAAGACAATCTGTACCGACAACGGGTGGATTTGTCTCTATTCAAAGAGACGCCACAATTAGTGGTTTTAGAGGCCTTACATTCGGTTGCATTTCGAGGCGGACTTAAGAATTCGATTTATTCGCCGGAGTTTATGATTGGAAAGCATTCGTCGGAATCGCTATTAAATTATGTCGAAAAGCATTTTGTATCTAATCGTACGGCAATTGTAGGCATAGGTATAGAACACAACCTACTCTTAGAACAAGTGGACAAATGGTTCACAATGGCCAGAGGGGGTGACGCCAATAGTGAACAATCAAAGTATTTCGGAGGAGAGATACGAATCGACACCGATTCGGACATTACTTATGTGGCGATCGCTACCGAAGGAGTCGGGTATTAATGATTTGTAATTATATAAACATTTTATTTAAATTAAAATCGATTTAAGGGCTAAGAATCAGAAGGACTTATTGACCCTCTCTTTGCTACAAACAATTTTGGGAACCGGACCTCGAGTTCAATTCAGTGATGGCAAAGAAACGCGTTTGGGTGAGGCTGTGAGCAAAGCAACGAACGATCCGTTCGCTGTTTCCGCATTCAATATTAGTTACACCGACTCCGGACTCTTTGGCTTAAATATCGCCGCTTCGGCTCAGGATATCGGCAAAGCAGTGAAGGCAGCGGTCAATCGATTTAGAGAATCGGCAAAAAATATTACTGAAAACGAACTCAAAATTGCAAAGTATTTATTGTTAATTGGAATTTGTTTTCAATCTTTAAATTAACTTTAAATTAAATATTTTTAGACACAGTCTTAAGGCCACGACTTTGATCGCAACCGAAAATCCGAATGTTTTGGTGGAAGAGATTGCGACTCAATCACTGACATCGGGACAAGTGATTTCATTAAAAGACTTCGAGAAAGCAATCGATGCCATCACTGTTCAGGACGTCTCTAGTCTTGCGAATAAAGTTATTAAATCTAAAGCTTCAATGGCTTCGGTTGGAAAACTCCAAAACGCACTCTATTTGGATGACTTGGCTTAGGGTTTATTAGTTATATTAATTTCTTTTATTTAATTTTGTTGTAGTTCTGCTGTAAATAATCGAATAAATGTTATAATTATTTCGAAGCAATTATTTCAAACAATATTTCAAATAATTTATTCACAAATCAGTGAATAATTCACTTCGAAATTCTTAGAAAATAGTTTTAAATAAACAAAAATCTTTGCACTCAATAAGAGTTCATATATTAAATGAATTATAACAATAATTTTATTTTAAAAGATATAATAAAACTATAGACTTAACGAGGTTTTTGAAAAATAAATTGACTCTTTATTACCAGTTCCTAAACTAAAATACTTTGGGTTCAGAATTGAAACCATTTTGGGAATTATGAAAACAAAATTTTATGAAAAACAATTATAATATAATATCTATTACCAGTGGAGTATTTACTTGTGTATAACAGGTGATGAAATATTTTTATGCACGTTTGTATGGATGGCTAAATTCTAATATCTAAAGCAATAGTGATATAATATATCAAATCCATAGATTGGGAAAATGAAAGAAATTGAAACATAATTTCTATTAACAGATAATTTTCGTTTTTTATTATTAGAAATG
>JAQFXN010001763.1:0-14316 GCA_034693365.1 Liacarus xylariae
TATATCCTTTTATATTATTTTAGCAATTTTTCATTTCTCATTCATAATATTTTACAATTATAATTTTGTATTATTTACATTTAATTTACAATTCCAATTATTTTGTAATATTTATATTCATATTTTTGAACAATTTGTATTTCTTTTATTCTTAACTATTAATATATTAAAAGTTTTATTTGATTTAAAAATTTATTTATCATAATTTTATCCTTTGCCCAGCCCTGTTAACTGCCCAATTAATCTCTTGCTCATCTCTGTTAATATTCATTTGTACATCCCTGTTTATAACTTAAAATTCTGTAAAAATGGTTATTTTCACCAACCGGTGGGCGGGTATAGCTCCAGCCATTCTTTAAATATTAATTAAATCGTGAAAACAATTGGGATTAGTATTACATTTATTAAAAGTAAATATCATATCATATGATATCTATTGATATTAATCTAGACTTAAGTTAATTACCAATTGTTTACTCTATTCTCCAAATCTAACCTTAAATTTATTGATGTATTCAAGCATTTGATGGCATTTAATAGCATTTGATTTAATAATATGTTTGAATGAATTGTAATTATAATTATAACAAAACAATGGTTGCACTCGTGGGTCAAGTAATCACTTCCTTTCGTTGTATTATCTCTTCATTTATTTCCAAAAGCTATGCGAATCTGAGTTCGGAGTCAAGCGAGTCATCAGTGACTCATCGCTGGAATATTCCGTTACCACAAGTGTTGCACAAGACGTTGAGCAATGAGTTCATCTCTGCATTCGATGAAGTGGTGGTCATCGGAGACCTTCACGGATGCTATGATGAGATGAGACAACTGTTGGCTATCATTCATAACAGCAATAATTGCGCCACAAATGAGACAAATAGTGATGAAAAGAGTGTTAGAAATCGTATTTTAAAGCTATTCGTCGGCGATCTCGTGAATAAAGGACCCAAAAGTAGAGAAGTGGTTGAGTACTTGATGGACAACACAGACAATTGTCTGTCAGTTCGTGGAAATCATGACGAAGTGGTCATTCGTGAGTATCTCAGGTATGAAAAAGAGGGCGAAATGGCGTTAAAAGAAGTGAATAAATGGATCAAAGATATGACCCGAAGACAAATCGATTATCTGATGTCACTGTCGTATTCAATAAGTATTCCGTGTCTGAACGCACTGGTAGTTCACGCGGGAATCGTTCCAAATGTTGAGCTCAACTCACAAAACATAACAGATTTGGTTGAAATGAGAAATTTGGTTAAACGAGTAAACGAGTCCAACAAACAGGACGTGTATCTGAGCGCCACTTCTAGTCATGAAACGGGTGAGCCATGGGTTAGGCATTGGTCGGGTCCGCAGCATATCTACTTCGGACACGACGCCAAACGTAAGCTACAAAGGAATACCTTCTCAACCGGTTTGGACACCGGATGTGTTTATGGAAACTCTTTGACCGCTGTCTTCATTCACGGCCAGAGAAAGAACTCATTTGTATCGGTGAATGCAAACCAAGTGCACAGTCAGCCAAAGGAGAAAAGCAAAAAACCAGAAAAATAATCTCAAAGAGACATAAAGAGCCCATATTTCACACTTTACTCATATATAGTCTTAAATATTTCCTCAAATAATTGTTTTCATATTTTAAAAACTATATATATTTTGCGATTGAATTAATTTTAATGTATTTTTTTAATAAATTCTTTCGTTTCAATGATTTGAATTAAATTGTTTTTATTGTTATTTTTGTTTAATTTCAGATTTAAGTGTTTTATTGAATTACCGGTAATTTTGGAGTTTGAGTCGAGAATTTCGATGGAGTTATTGAACTATTTTTCATTTCCGATTCAAAGCAATATCTATGGCCTGTCGTGTCTACAGGCATACGATGGGACAGACGTTCGACTACTTGTGGCAACTCTTGAACGACAGATATTCTGCATTGAGAACAAACAAAACAAGTTCTCTCACAGAGAAGTCCACTTCACTTACATTCCGAGTCAGACATCGATTCTTTAACTTTAATTCTTTAATTTGTAAATATTTTCAATTGTTTTTAAATTTTATTATAATATATTTTGAACAGACGGCGCAAACATTATATCAATTGATTCATTCCGACGCTCATTGAATGGCCACGACTTTGTTGTTGGCATTACATTCGTTAAGACAGACAAAGACATTAGCGAAACGGGAGAAGAGAAGACAGAGAACGAGAAGGCAGTTATAGAACACTACTATTTCAATATTTACGCCAGTCTTGTGACGCTCCAGGACTTTGACTTAGACCACATCGCGCGTAAGACTCGACTACAGTATAACTGTTGAAAACATTAATGTTATTTTTCAATTACTGCAATTGGTTTAGAGGACTGTCAGACTTTTGAGATAGAGTTCGTTCCCTACCATCTCTATCACACCGAGTAATGAAAGTTTTGTTCAAATTTCAAATATCTTTTCTAAAGCCAATTTTTGTTTGGTTTATATCTATTATAGACTATATTTAGACCAAACGATTAACTCTAAAGAACAGGTATGGCTGTTGAGCGGCAGTGACTGTTGTGCACATATATTCCGTGAGGACAAAGAGAAACAGTGTTTCTATGAAGAGTCGGCGCAAACCTTTTTCCCTGAGTTGTCTGATTTGGCGGCAATCATACTGTGGATCGATGTCTACAACATTGAGACCAACGATGGCATCAAACGACTCACTGCTGTTGGTCTGGAGAACGGAATGATTCAATTAACTGTAGTTGAGTTCGACAATGATATCAATAAACACATTGTGAGCACACATTGGAAAGTAGAATATGACGGACCTGTGCTCTCAGTCAGACTATTCACAGATCAATCGGACTCTATATTGAAATGCAGTGAATTCAAAGACAGAATCAGGACATCTCTGAACTGCGAAATTGTCATCGACTCTAATATTCATCTATTGGTCACTAATTCTATTGAGTCTTCCGTCGTATACAGAGACGTATTGATGAATGGCTTAAATAAAAGACTTGTTTTGCCTAATAGTAAGCGATGTGACTGTACTATATCATCATGTGTGGCCGATATAGATATGGACACCTATAATGAGATAGCGATCGGTACTTACGGACACGTGAGTAGTATTGAATAGAAGTTAAATAAAATAAATTATTTATTGAAAACATTTTTATTGATTACAGGAATTAATTGTTTATAAATACGATTCAGAAAACGATTCATATCTACTCTTATGGGAAAAGGCGTTCAATCATTCAATTCATTCCATTGCATATATCGATTTGACCGGTGATGGGCTTAAAGAACTGGTTGTGCTAACAGTTAAAGGTTTACATGTATTACAACATGACTTGAAAAATGTGATTCAATTATGTAATAAAAAAGTCAAAAATTTGCTCAAAAAACTAACAATCGGTGAAAATAAATGAAAAAATGGTTTCAAATAAATTGATTGAAAACTAATTATTTAAAAGAATAAAATTCAACTCTTGTGTGAAATATTAAATGATTTTATTGCTGTTAAAAATTAGCCAAACTTGGGTTGAAAACCACTATTATTTAATTCTGTAAAGCATTTTGCGTTGCATTCTGTGCTGTATTTCTCCTTTTCTTATCATACAATACAACACCTTTTGTATGGACTGTTCAGTAAAGTTCTGTTTAGTCAAGTCCTGAACGATACTGTTTTGACTGAGTTGTGCGCCGATAGGAAAGCGACGTTTAATTTGTTTCTCAAGTCTAAGCATCGACTGGTGTTCCTCTTCGGTAGTGAATCCCTCGGCGCCGGACAGGTCTCCAGAGAGGGCCGCATTCAAAGTGGAGACCGTAAACAGTCGAAGGGCTTCGTCTACATGTGCTTCAGTGACGAACGGTTGTAATTGCATTTTGGCCAAGGATTCAGATATTCGAATGATTGCTTCCAATTGACGAACAGTTATAGGAATGGCTGACCTCTTCTGAATCTCGTGTTCGTGTTCTCGACTACCGTTCCTCATAATGACGTAATGCTTTTTAAGCTTTTCTGCGGCCGGGGCTGACAGACGGGGACCACATTTGCTGTTAAGAGTCAAACAAATTATTTTCAAAACATTAATACATTTGTATTGATTTGACTCACGATTTACAGAAGGCAATGAACTTTTTCAACAAATCCAAACTCAACTCTCCCTCCACTGACTCATTGACTGTCTTCTGTGCGTTGATATGGACTTCCATAACGTGTTTAGCAATGGTTGCGTCGCGTCTTTCGTTGTGTTCGTCTTTAACGATGAAAATGCAGTCAAAACGCGCCAAAATTGTTGGCATGAAATCGATGTTTTGGTCGGCTTTGGTGTCATCCCATCGGCCAAACACGCTGTTGGCGGCGGCCAAGACTGAACACATGGAGTTGAGTGTTGTGGTTATACCTGCTTTTGCAATAGAGATGGTCTGCTGTTCCATAGCTTCATGTATGGCCACTCTGTCATCTTCACGCATTTTGTCGAACTCATCAATACATACCACTCCTCCGTCAGCCAATACCATAGCCCCGCCTTCCATAACAAAATTGCGCTAAAGTTAGGAAAAAACTAAATGTTTAAACACATAATTAAAATAAGTGTATAAAAGAGTGGACTCACAGACGTCGGGTCTCTGACCACCGAAGCGGTCAGACCGGCAGCACTACTGCCTTTGCCCGAAGTATAGACAGCGATTGGGGCCACGCGTTCGACAAACTTCAAGAGTTGACTTTTGGCAGTTCCCGGATCTCCCAATAGTAAGACATTGATGTCTCCCCTTCTGGTCAGACCGTCGGGTAATCTCTTTCGCGAACCACTAAACAGAAGACAAGCGATTGCTTTCTTCATATCATTGCAGCCATAAATAGACGGCGCAATACTCCGGGCAATGCGTTCGTAAATGTTTGGACTTCTGGCCAAATGACGGAATAGCTGTTCGTCTTCGGGAGTGTAAGGCATTCTCCCCACACGTCCCGGGCCTTCCGTGTCGATGTGAACGCCCACTACTCGCAGATAAGGTGCACGAATACCGATGTTTGCCTTCGATTTGTTGGCACCGCTAGTTTTCGACGGTTTGGCAACTTTTTTGATGGAATATATGCCAACAATAGTGACTCTATTGCCCGGAACTACTTTATCGCACAGATATCGGTCGCAGTATAGTTGCAAATGTCGAGGCATTTCCCCGTGCGGTACAGATTCGGGCACTTCTTGTAGTTTCAAAAGTTGAAAGTCATTGCACTCGCATTTGTCGGGTATTATAAAGTATGGATCCATTGGGCACTTGACTGCCCGTCCCGTCTGATCACTTGTGCACTTTCGGGGCAATAGATATCCTTCGAGTCCGGCGTTTATATTCAAGTCGTAAACCATTTCCCGACAGCCCCTACACTGCAGTGATATCTTCGTGGCCTTTGCCCTGACATTGGAGGCCGCGATCACAATCCCCGGCACTTTCACCAGACGTGAGATCTGATCAGACTTGAGCTCTCGGAGTGTCAAAGGGTTGGCATCACTGGTCAGCGTTATCTGAATGTGTTGGACAGGACTCTCGTCATTGCGAGGACGGGTCACCTCATCCGCCACTTCAGTGGCCGCGGACTCAAACAGTTTCAAGTGTTCGATCGGATGTTTGGACAACTGATCGGCCAATTGGTCGTCAAAGAGCGCCAACTCATTGACCGACACTTCACACCAAAACTGTTCCAAATTATAGCGATCTTTGAGTTGATTTCTGTATTTGTACTCAAAGTCTTTGCCATTGAATTGACGTAAAAACTCTTTGAATCGCCGTTTAATAGCATTAGTGTTGACTGTATTGGAGCCCAGAGTCGACTCCTCGTCGGCCAAAAGGTTTTCATTGAAGAAAACGCCCAAATCATCGAAATTAGCCATCGCTTCAAGTGTTCAATCGGTTTAACGATTAAATGGTTTGTATTTAATGACAATTCAAACAATTGTTTAATCTTTTGTTAAACAGTTTTAACAAAGAGTTTGTATTGAATGACAACAAAAAACTTTAACAAACATTAAAGGGATTGAGAAATACGCGGGAATTGTAGGCAAAGCATACAATGCATACAATGCAGACATACAGTTGTGTTAGTCTCCAAAGGACTTAAGTTAAGTCACTTAACGACATGTTATTCTTGTGTTGAGTTAAGCCTTAAATAATAAATATTTCATAATTAATTGAATCAAAAGTCTTACAAAACTTACGTTTATTTATGAATTGATTGCATTGAAATCATTAATGAAATATTTAATAATGATTAGAACAATTAGGCAATATATGATAAATTATACATGTATAATTGACTGTTGTTAGCACATGTGATTCATACGTAAGCGAACTACGCTTACTGTCCACTCCTTGTGCTTATTGTTCTATTGTTCTAAGTGAGTGTCGGCAACTATTTCTGACCCAACTTGTAAACAATTTATGAACATATGAAATCAGTTTTTGCTAACAATTCTCTGTCAGATATATTAGAAGACTAAGCTTGCAAGATTAGCTCATACATGGCAAATTATTTTTCTTAAATTTTTAGAAATATACCATGGAGATTTATGCAAAGCTCTCTAATGAATAACATGCACTTTGTAGCAAATTACCTAAAACTAATGTAGCCAACAATTTAGGGGTAGCTTAAAAGTAGGGATGGCCAAAGACCTAAAAGTCAGGGGGTATAGGGTACTGATAAGAGCTTCAGTCACAGGGGGTATTTTGCACTCGTCAAATTCTTGCAGAATTATGATGAGTTCTGTAAAAACTAAACAGAATTTAACTAAATGCTGTTATTGTTGTAAGTATTCGCACAGAATTTCACAAAATAGTCTTACAGTATATAAAAACGATGCCTATTAATAATGGGCCTTTATGATTAAATATTGCTAAAATGATAGAGGGTCCTCGTTTTTTTCTTCTTCACAAGAGGAGTGGGGGTATTTTTGTTATACCCTCCATTAGCTATCACACAAAAGATTGTTCTCCAATTTGGCATAGTTGATTTTTGTTCATTAAATTCCTACTATAAAGTAAGACAATAATATTATATTAGCGATGTTCCAGGCGATGGACAATGCACTCAATGTCAATGGGTATAGGGCTACTGATAAGAGCCTTAAAGTCACAGGTGGGGTATAGAGTTGAGTATTTTGTAATGGTCAGATTCTTGCAGAATTTAATTAAAAATTATGTAATTTAAAGAATTTCGACTAATTCTGCAAGAAATTAAACAGATTTTCAGAGAACATTTTTAAAATGGCGCCTTAGGCATTCGTATTTCAAAATTTCTAGGGGGTATCTCAAAATTGCTTGTTTATTTCATCACAGGCTGGAGTATTTTAGTCATTTTTCGAAGACAGGGGATATTCTAGCTATAAATCCTCTATTGTTCATCCCTACAATATATCATATAACTCAACGAGATAGTTTTATTAGTTCTATAACTTGTAACATATATTTTGATCAGAAATATTTTGTTACAAGGGTATTTTGAAGTTCGAATTAAACTGTCTCCATGGTTTGATCATGTCCATTCTGTTCCTTCAAACTCACAGTGTTCTCAACTGTAATTTTTAAGCTTCGCTATCAAACTAAATTTAAGCAATTTAAGTAATTAAAGCCAACCAGGGGCAATGTTTAGTGTACAACCACTCCCTGATCACTCCCTTACCAGAAATCATCAATTACTTAACGTTGTGTTCAAGCGTAGTGGGGGTACAGTAGAGGGGTTACAGTAGAGGGGTTTCAGTCATTTACGGCTCTACTTTGACTATAAAAAATGTATGTCTTATTTCAAATAGCATTGGATGGATATAATAGGCTATATATTGATAGGAATGATGTATTTGTGTAGTGTTTGGAAAAACCCCTCAACACAGGCATAACAAACTGTCTGACTGTGAGCAGTGTATATGCATAGTCTATGACCTGACAGTGCCATCCAATCCCAAAGCACTTGTTCAGACTGCGGGAGGCATTCTTGTCAGCCCTGTCCCCATCTTCACTATTGCATTAGATTCTGCTCAACGCCTGTTCCCCAATACCTGTCCTCAAATTTTAGGGTTTTTCCCACACTATATACGACACATTAGACGTTCAATGTTTGCAATGTTTGGCAAAAGAATGTTTGCATTCATTCAATGCATTAATGCATTGGTTTTCAATTGCAGTTCACTTCGACTCCAATATTGTCCAAACATTTCGATTAAAACATTTGTTTTTATTTAATTATTATTTCATTTCATTTGGTTTTTATAGCTTTGAAAGCATTGAAAGCATCAAAAAATAATAATAAGTGAAATATTTGTGTTTTTCTTTAATATATTATAGTTTTATGTAATTTCACTCATTTGTTCACAAATTGATTCAATTCATTGACTTCTTCTTCACTCTTCACTACATCTTGAGTACTGGTATTGACTCAGGAGTCGGAACAGTCGTACCATTGAGTCAATTGAGTGCATGTCTTGTGTTGTGTTCTGAAGAACTCTATTATTATTATTAATCGTTTGTTTCGGAAAATATTTATTATTAAATGTATTAATGAATAGATTTTAATACATATTAAACGCGAAATGTTTTGACATTTAATTAAATCAAAATAAATACGAATTTCTGAACAAATACTCGACAAAAGAGGACAAAATGGGAGACAATCGGAGCAAACGTTCATCCAATACAAACAGTTCGCCGTCGAGAGAGCACCAGAAGTGGAATATTCGGCCACAGATGTACTCGACCTCTGCCGATGTGTCCATTAAAAGTTCAAAGACATCGGCCATGGATTCACTGTTCGATTCCGGTTATGACTCGCAATCCGTTAGCAAAACATCCATTGATTTGGATTCGGATTTCGATCAGAAACTAACCATTGGTTCGGACTATGAGTTGAGTTCGAGTCGTAAAGACGAGTCCAACAAGTGGACGGATTCGGGTCTCAGTATTACCACTGATTCCGGCCTTAATATCGATAGCATTAGTGACGAAGAGTTTAGAGAACAACAGATCAAGAATTGGAGTAAAACTAATAGATTTGATTCAAACATATCTATTGGTGAGGCGTACGCACCGGACCAGGACGGGGACACATACCTCCACCTGACCATCATTGAGGGCCTGACACGTGTTGTCTATGCACTCATACGCATCGTTCCTAATCCAGACTTTCTCGACATTTTCAATCATTTATCACAAGTATGTCATGTCTTGAGTCTTATTATAATTTAAAATTAAGAAATACTCAGAGTTTAAACCCATATATGGATTGAATGTAAGAATGCATTCAATCTATTGATCGATCAATACTACACTTAGACTTATATATTATTCAATCCATGTTTTGTGTGAATATTGAACTCATTTTGATTTGTAATCTATTTGTAGACTCCCTTACATTTGGCGACTCTGACCCGTCAGCCAAACATTGTTCGACGACTGATCATAAGCGGTGCGACCCTTGACTTACGCGACAGACACGGAAACACTGCACTCCATATAGCCTGTGCTCAATCCGACTATAATTGTGTAAAACAATTGATTGCACCCATAGATGCGAACGAAATAATGGACGCACAAGTTGTCAATTATTTGGTCGGAGCACAACACCTGCCCATCCATTTGCTAGAATTGAGAAACTATGAAGGTTTGTCTTCTTTTCCATTATTCAGTACAACCCTTTCCTCACGTCTTTCTAATGTAAATTATAAATTCATTATCGATTCAATCAATTTTTTATTTTTTGTTGTCCTTTTGTGCAGTTTTTCTAAACTTTAAAACAATAGTTTTTTACCAGTAGTTTGTTTTTATTAGATTTATATTTCAATTACTGATTTCAACTAATCGTTTATTCAATTCAATTCAATTCAATACAATTAATGTTCTATTTTATGCATTTAGTGTTGAATTGTTTTTCAATTATTTTTATTATTTCTGGTTTTTTCTTCAAAACCAATGCATTGAATTAGAAATGAGATTATTATGTAATCCATTTCATGACTCGATTTATTAAAAGTTTATTTCTTTGATAAAAAAAATTGAAAATATGTTCATTTAATGCTTCAAATGATGGTCTACTGACCCAGAAATATCTGTTTGGAAGGAAAGGCAAAATTATAAAATCACAACCAAAACAAACTGCAATAAAATATATAAGGCCTGAATTGAATGTTTTCAAAGACTTGATTGTTTGGTTTTTCCACTCATTTCTGATTAACATTTTTTTCTAGTTCTTGATATTGAGCTTTGATTTTCAAGTTTGTTATAATACTAACTGTTTGTTCAGTAGTTTAAAAAATACTTATTTAAAAATTAAGACCATTTTAGAGATGCGTCTATTTATTTGCATTATATTCTCATTTGAAACAATTTAATTATTAATCCATAATCACTGACCGGCTTATCTCCTATTCTTATAATTAATTCATTTTTATAAAATATGTATACTTTTCCATAAAATATTCAATTTTTTGTTGTTTTGTTAGTTTTCCTTAATATTTGTTTGTAATTCAATTGACACTCACTTTGATTTAATGTATAAATAAGTTAACATTTAATATACGATAGAAGAGATGGTAATCTCGGGAAAAGCCAAGATTTTACAGTTGAGTTTGCATTTCATTAGTCTTAGTTTACTTTAAATCCCATATCAAGTGATTAGTTGTGTTATTGAGAATGTCTGTAATTATTTATATATTAATTATTCTAAAAATATATTCTATGAATTATTTGCCACTTTTTCTCGTTCCCCAAACACTAATTAAATTTAAATTAGTTAAACAGTTGTCTTTAGTCGTGTGTTTAGTTTTATTTAAACTTTTAATAAACTATTACTTTAATTGGAATCCAATAATAATTATGATTTGTATTTACAAAATAATATTTAAGCGATTGACTAAAACATGAGTAAAGCATAGTTTTATCAATACTAAGAAAAAAGTAATTATCGGTCAAACAGATTAATGAGAAACTATTGAATCATATCTGAATCGGTGGTTCCCCTCTATCTCTCTCACACTACACACTACAGTATATCTTCATAACTACGATATTTCCCATTTACGTAACGCATGGCATACGTGATGCCTTCCAGTGCTCAACACTTTTTAATTTTATGGCTCATTATAGAAGCAAAAAAAGCAATCAAAAGGCCGTTTCGCACAAGTCTTGAAATTCACGTTTAAGTTTAACTTTTCTCTCAACCACTCTATTACTCGATTTGTTGTGTGTTTTTTTTGGGAAATTCCTTCCGTCGCTCAAAATACTGACGAGTTATTAATCTCTTCTTTCTCTTGCCCCTTCCCTCCACTCCCCTCTCAAATACTTTCAAATAATAAGAATCGTCCATTCATTGCCTCAACTCATAGCAATTCATAGGTTTACTAATACTGTATTTCGATTAGACTTTATTGACCTCAAGAATACACAATCAGTTCTTTGATTCTTCTTTTGTCGCTCTGACTCCTGAGTGAATTCAACTCTCAGACTATGTGATTTTGTGGATTTTTGAAATACCCCTTCCTCTCCTTCCCTTAACTCAATATTTTTTGTTTTTATGCATTTTATAAATATTTTTTGACTCATTATAGGATATTTTCGATTTTGAATACAAAAATTGATTGAATTATTATTTTTCCTTTTTTTCAAATGATTTAATGTTTAACTATAACTATAAATATTGTAATTTATTTTTTTTTAATAATAAATACAATCTATTAAAGGAGAGACATGTCTTCATTTGGCCGCTTATAACAAGAATAAACATATAATCGAATTTCTTGTTAAAAGTGGTGTCGATATCAACGCACAGGTAATTAACGATAGTTTAGTTAAAATATAGCTTAATATTAATGTATATTAAATTTGTTTCAATTGGTTTTATAGGAAGGAAAAAGTGGTAAAAGTGTTCTTCACTGGTCTGTTGAGACTCAAAGTCTTGATTTAATAAAATTTTTGGTCAATCACTGCAAAGCCAATGTGAATGTGCGCTCCTATGCAGGCCATACACCACTCCATTACGCCTGGATGTTATTAGCCATTAATAGTAGTAATAATAAATTAAAAGCAATTATTAAATATCTGTGCGATTGGGGAGCGGTTCCAACGACAGCACCTAATATTGATAGCGATTCTGATTCCTTATCAGACGACGAATGACTTGGGCTTTAAATGCATTGTATTTAATGCCAATTCCTTTGGGCCTCAAATTCAATGCACGGCTTTTATGTACAAATTATTATTTTATTATTCGAATGTAAACCAATTTTTTCTCATTTTATATATTTTCAAACATTTATTTTATTTAGAAATAATGAAATCAAACATTAATTTTCAGAATAAATTTTTCAATCCTTTTCACAAATATTACTCATTTATTTCAGTCTTATTTACTGTATTTAAAAAAACCTGTAAATGGATTTAACACTACGGCAGGGATTATGGAATTGGAGACAGGGATACGTAAACCTCAAAATGTCAGGGAGATTCCCGGCTGTGACAAATTTGCCAATTATGGACTGGGTGGGCAGGAGGGCTATTTGTCAATTTTTCATTAAAAAACTAGATTAAAATGTTTTTAATCATTTCATAACTAAATTTTTGATGAGATTTAACAGAAATAAATAAAAAATTTAATAAATAAACAGAATATTCCGAATTATACCGATTGATATACGTTGTGGTTATATATTCGGTTAAAGCATGTTTAGCAATACTTGTTGGTTAATTAGTTCTGTGGATAAGTATCTACAGAACCAAGGATGTGGAGGAGTGGGTCCAACTCGGAATACCCTCCCCCAGCAAAATTTTGTGTTAATACGTCTATTGGAAGATACCCTTAAATTTTGACAAAAAACTGGGAGAAAAGCCTAAAAAATTGGAGAAAAGTCAAAATACCCCTGACGTTTTGGACATTCCAAATCTCTGTTACAGAACTTAACCAATAGTTGAGAATTTCAATATTATTATTGCCGGAAATATCACTAATAATATAAGAACTGAATTCAAACTTCAAATCATTTAAATTTTGGGTTTGAATTGAATTATGAAAAATATCCGAATTGTATTAATAATCCATTGGCATTTGAGATTTCATAAAGGGGTCAAAAATTATCCAAAACTTATCCTTTAAGAATGCATTTTATCACAATTTCGGTCATTCAGTCTCTAACCACAACGTATATCAGTAATTATACAATACTCCAAATCTAAATAGGAGAAGATTATCTCACGAGCGAGCATATAGGTGTCTCAGCCAAAATCACAATAGAGACATTCTGGGCTTTACCCCCATCCCCTTGCACAACCCTGAACTGGAGCGGATTATATTTAGACCTGAAAACTCTTGTCATTGCGTTATAAATCCTTTAAACTGAACTAAAATAATAGACATTTTAAGGAATTAAAGAAAACACTTTGCAATAAATAATCAGCCAATCATCTATTCCCCTCTTTCACTTCTAGCCAAAAATAGTCTCATCTTATATCTATTGTCCTATAATAATAATAATAATAATTGACCCATTGCTTTTACCCATACTTGCGTATTTGGGAATTATAAGTTGTAATACAGGACACAAAGAAGAGACAGTACTACTAAAAAGCTCGGGTGTTCAAAGGGTGGTCCTGAGAAAAAACGCTTTAACATTACGTCTAATTTGGACAGATATCCTTAAATTTTGAGGAAAAAATGGGAGAAAAACCAAAATACCTCCCTGGTTTTTTGAAGTGTTGACATTCCTGTAAAACATTCTGAAAATATCACTGTTTTGCAAAAGTTTGATAAATATAAATATTTGTGGAAAATATGTTCAAAAGAGAATCTAAATCATTACTAGACAATAACTTGATGCTTATTGTTGTATCGATGCTTATCACTGGGACAGGTCGATTCTCATGTGAACATATTTTTCCACATTTTATAATTAATTTTAAACTTGGTTTTATTCTGAATTTATACACATTACTCTCAACTAACATATCTTTTACTAATTTTGTTAACTCTGATTATCAATTCTACATAATCTATTACATGCTGTACAGCATGTGCTAGTGCAAGAGAATATAGGTAAGGTTGAGTAAGGTATGAGTAAAGTTGGAATATAGTTTTGAATGCACTGCGACTTGAGATTATATTCCAGCAATTGATATCAAGAATAGAGATAAGATATCAAATTGTTTTTAATATTATGAGTAAAGGTGATGATTACAGGTATAACATGAGAGAGGTTTGGGTTAAATATACATATATTTTGTTTATATCTTTTTATATTTTAGATTAAATGCCGAAACAATTAAATCTAATTTTCAAACCTAAAGTTCAAA
>JAQFXN010001764.1:0-14311 GCA_034693365.1 Liacarus xylariae
ATTTTTTTCAATAGTTTCAATATTAAGTTTTTACTTTATTCATTTGTCACTAATTCTGAGTTTAATTTTGACTACAATTAATTTTTAATACAAATAAAAAATCTACAAAAAAAAGTTTTTGTTAATAATTTTATTTCTTAAAACACTTTAACTGCAATTGTGATCTCAATGTGCGAAATAGATTCTCTCTCACTATTTCATTCTTGCAAACTATTCCGCGCAATAATGCAAACAAATAAACCCTTTTTTCTACCAAGATTAATAATAATTAAACCTCGGAAAAAAGGACAACAATTGGATGTTTTGCGCGGGTTTGAGAATTTCAATTGACGATAACATAGGTTTACAGAAGAAAACTCAATTGAAATAACAGCCAATTGTTTTCCTCTTTTTCCGGGGTTTAATTCTAATAATTAAAATGATGTCATTTATGAATGAATTATTGAAATAATGCTTTAATTTTAGCGCCGATTGACTGAAAGCGCGACGAATGGCAGCCATTATTACGACAATTGTGTTGCCATTGAATGAAAATATTGTATTGTTTTGTATTGTCTTTACGTTTCACTCAATAAAAGAGTCAATGTTTTAGATTTAATTCGTATTTCATTCGTATTTTGTTTATAATTATTTTGAATTGAATTAAATTTGAGTGCATTTTATGAGTATTTGATTCGTTGATCACTACAACCGATGTCTCAACAACTGGTTGTCGATAAGGACTCGTTCTTCAGACGTGTCAGACATCTGTACCACTCCTGGAATGTATGAAACCTTTATTTAGACTCAAATCTATTGAATGTTTTGTTTTGAACCCAATTATTGTGTTGTCATTCGGCAGAACAATGAGGAGGACTTAGAGAACATCCATAGAGTGGACGCAATTGTGGTGGTTGTGGGTCAGGACCAGGACGTGGTCTACAGTAAGTCCACTGCTCTTCAGGTCTGTTGTCATGATTTTAATGATTCGAATCGCGTATTAAATGATTGTCTCCACTACTGAAGACATGGCTTTTTGGTTATGAGATGACAGACCTAATGGTGGTTCTGTGCCAACAGTCCATTCATGTGTTGGCCTCTAAAAAGAAAGTGGATTTCTTGAAATTGATTGAGTCGAGCAAAGAGAACGAGGAATCAGTGCCTCCAATCACTCTCTTAGTGCGCGATAAGGTAGGAGTGGCTGGTCTTTGGATTAGTGAACAAAACTAATTTCAAAGCGTTGTTGTGTTTACAGACAGACAAAGACAGCGCAAACTTTGAGACATTGACTAAAGCTATAGAGAAGAGCAAAAATGGCAAAACAATCGGTGAGTTTACTAAAGACAAGTTCACCGGAGAGTTCGTCGACGAATGGAGAAAAGTGTTTAATTCCAAGAAATACGAAACTCTGGACATCAGTAGTGCCGCCGCGTATATAATGGCCCCCAAAGACGATCACGAGATCGCACTCATCACTAAAGCGGCCGCTCTTTCGTCAGACATTTACGCAAAGTATTTGAGGGAAGAAATCACTGAAATTATTGATTCCGACAAAAAGGTAAAGCATTCAAAACTGGCCGATGGGGTCGAACAGGCGGTCAATAATAAGAAGTACATCAAAAACGTTGACCCCTCTCAAGTGGACTTGTGCTACACCGCTATCGTTCAGTCCGGCGGAAAATATAACCTGAAGTTCAGTGCTGTCAGGTTTGGGCCTAATATTTGATTTAATTATTACTTTTAAAGCAATTAATATCTATTTCTCCGAATTAGCGACAAAAACAATCTACACTTCGGGGCCATAACCTGTGCTTTGGGGGTTCGATACAAACAGTATTGTTCTAATATTGTCCGAACACTTCTGGTTAACCCAACGGAAGAGCAGAAGAATTTATACGAATTTTTAGTCGAACTCCAGGAAAAGATTTTGGAAAAACTTAAGGAAGGAATTCGATTGAGTGATGTCTATCAACACGCGATTGATTTGGTGACCAAACACGACAAGAGTCTCGTCGACAAAATGACCAAAAATGTTGGCTTTGCTATGGGTTTGGAGTTCCGCGAGGGGTCACTCCTTTTGGCCCCTAAATCCAATTCAATTGCCAAAAAAGGAATGGTATTCAATGTCGCCGTCGGATTCTCGGGTTTGGACAACAAATCGGCTTCAGATCCGGAGGGAAAACAATACGCGCTCTTCATTGGAGACACAGTTGTTGTCAATGATGGAGCGCCTGCTCTTGTGTTGACTCAAAGCAAGAAAAAACTGAAAAATATCGCAATTATTATTAAAGACGACGACGAAGAGTCCGAAGAGGAGGAAAAGAAGTCCGATATTGTCAAAGAGGAAGACTTCGGAACCCGAGGCTCACGAAGGACTGCACTCATCGATAACAAACTTCGCGTAAGTTTTTATACATTAATTAAATTAAACAAAAGTTTTTAATAATTTTAATATATTTTTTAATTAAAAGACTGAAACGACAACTGAAGAGAAGCGTAAACAACATCAGAGAGAACTGGCGGAGAACCTGAATGAGGCCGCGAGAGCCCGCTTGGCCTCTAAGACCGGCGGCAATAAAGAGGAAAAGTCAAGAAAGTCTAACATTTCGTACCGAAACCTAAACCAAATGCCAAAAGAGGCAGAAGTTTATGATTTGAAAATATTTGTGGACAAGAAATACGAAACAGTAATTTTGCCCATTTTTGGAATACCCGTTCCCTTTCATATCTCGACGATAAAGAATATTTCGCAATCAATCGAAGGCGACTACACTTACCTGAGAGTGAATTTCTTCCACCCGGGGACCACTATGGCCAAGACTGAGTCCAATATGTTCACCAATAACTTCGACTCGACTTTCCTTAAAGAGTTGACTTACCGGAGCACTAATGTCAAAGAGCCAGGAGAGTTGTCTGCGCCCTCTTCTAACCTAAACACAGCCTTTCGACTCATTAAAGAAGTGCAGAAAAAGTTTAAGACCAGAGAAGCAGAAGAACGGGAAAAGGAAGGGATTGTAAAACAGGACACTCTTGTGTTGAGTCAAAACAAAGGAAACCCCAAATTGAAGGACTTATACATTAGACCTAATATTATAACCAAACGAATTCACGGAACACTCGAAGCGCATTCAAATGGCTTTCGATTCACTTCTATTAGAGGCGATAAAGTGGACATTCTTTACAATAACATAAAACACGCCTTTTTCCAGCCATGCGATGGAGAGATGCTTATACTCCTTCACTTCACACTTAAGGTCTGTCCAATCGATTGTTGAAAAGTAGAATTAATACAAATGATTGCTTTAATTTTGATGATTAGAACGCAATAATGTTCGGCAAAAAGAAACAGTCAGAGGTTCAGTTCTACACAGAGGTCGGGGAGATCACCACCGACTTGGGTAAGCACCAGCACATGCACGACAGGGACGACTTGGCCGCAGAACAGGCCGAACGAGAACTGAGACAGAAGTTGAAAACGGCTTTTAAGACATTCTGCGATAAAGTCGAACAAATGACTAAACAAGAGGTGGAATTCGACACTCCGTTCAGAGATCTTGGATTTCCGGGCGTTCCTAATCGTAGTATTGTTTTACTGCAACCAACCTCTGGATGTCTGGTCAATCTCACCGATTGGGTCAGTATTTTATTGATTACTCGAATAATTGGAATAAAACTAAATTGAATTTAATCACAATTTTTAGCCGCCGTTTGTTATAACTCTAGAAGAAGTAGAATTAGTGCACTTCGAAAGAGTTCAGTTCCATCTGAAGAATTTCGATATGATTTTTGTCTTCAAAGACTACACCAGAAAGATATCAATGGTTAATGCGGTGCCCATGAATATGTTAGACCACGTGAAGGAGTGGCTTAAGTATGAGTTAAAACACTACTCGTTGTGAACGCAATGTTTTGATTGAATTGTTTGATTAAACCCTGTGTTCAGTTCGTGTGATATTCGATACACAGAAGGCATTCAATCCCTGAATTGGGCCAAAATAATGAAGACCATAACCGACGATCCCGAGGGCTTCTTCGACTCCGGCGGCTGGTCTTTCTTGGATCCGGACAGCGATGAGGAGAACAAAGAGGACGACGACTCCGAGGACGAGGACGACCAGTACAAGCCTTCGGACTCGGCCTCCAGTGTTGACGACAGCGAATCCGAGTTCTCTGAAGACTCGGCCGTCTCTGAAGATGAAACGGACGAATCGGGTATTTATTGAAAGCAATGCATCCATTGTTTCGAAATTTAATTTTGTTTAATGTTCTGCAGAAAACTCTTTGGGAACGAGTGAAGAGAGCGGTAAAGACTGGTCTGAGTTGGAAGAGGAGGCGGCGGCGGCGGACAAAACACGCCATGACTTCGTTGACGACTACACCCAAAGGAAGAACAAGGGTTCGGGTCATCACAGCAGACCCCCATCGAAGGCACCCCCGCCTAAGAAACATCAGTCGTCTCATAGTTCGCACAGTTCTATGAAAAACGGTTCGATTAAAAGAGGCAGAGATGACAGGGATAGGGATCACAAGGAGAGAGACAAAGACAGGAATCACAAGAAATTCAGAAAATAATTATTTGTAAATCGAAATCAATATTTCATATGTTTTTCTCTATAATCACATCATTTTTTGCGATTTATTTCTTAAATACATTAATAAAACATATTTTAGAAGAATATTAAAATACATTCACTTAAATGGTATTAAATATTGAAATCATTTATTGTTTATTAAAATCAAGTGATATATAAATGCTGTTGAACTCAAACAATGGTTCCGTTCATTATTTTAAAACAAAAATTATGAATAAAATTAAAATTAATTCTTAAGAATAGGAATAAGAGATAAAAACATTAGAAACGAATTGAATCATTCATTCATTACTGCGATTCTCATTGAGTCGACACTCGTTTTCATCGTTTTCTTTAGACGTCTTTTTAGCAAAAGTTGTGATCCATTTGTGTGTCTTTGCGTCGGCCAAAGACATTCGATCCGATGGTTTCTTCTGTAAGAGCTGTCAATAGAAATAAAATAATTATTTGTTTTGATAACAATTAACACAAATTAATTACTCTTTTGATGAAATCGCGGGCCAATTCTGAGACGTGTTCTGGGAATGAATATCTGGCCTCAACTATACGAGAGTAAGTCTGTTTGGTGTCGTCGTTCTCGAACGGGGGCTTTCCTACCATAAACTCATAGGTGAGAACACCCAAACACCACAAGTCAACGGTTGCGTCGTATGGCTTATGCAAAACCATTTCTGGCGGCAAATAGTCTAGAGTTCCACACATTGTCGCCCGACTTAACCATAAATACAATAAATTTATATTAATTTTTCTAAATTAGTATAAGTCTTGTGCTCAGACCGAGAAGAGGGCGCGTGAACAGACCACCCGAAGTCAGCGATCTTTAGCTCTCCATTATATCCGAGTAATATATTCTCGGGTTTAATGTCTCTGTGAATCACTTTCCGGGAGTGACAGCACTCGAGTGCGTCAATCATTTGCAAAATATACTGAAATTGTATTCAAAAGTATTAAATAAAAACATAATCTTAAGGTAACTATAGGTCAATACATACAGTGGCCGACTGTTGGTCATCAAAATAGTTTGCTTTACGCAACTGTTTGTAGAGCTCACCCCTGGGCGCGAACTCAAGGATCAGATAAACGCGCGTCTCGTCATAGAAATAGCCGTAAAGTCTGAGTATGTTTTGGTGCCTCAGATGCGCCTGTATTTCGATTTCGCGCCTCAACTGGTGCTGAACGTTGTTTTTGATGAGTTGTGATTTGAACATCACTTTCAGGGCCACAATGTATTTGCTCCTCTTCTCTCGGGCCAGATATACATTTCCGAACTTCCCTTTGCCCAGAGGTCTACCGATTTCGAAGTCGTTTAGTGTCCAACGCTTTACACTATTGTCACTAAATATTCAATTATTGGATAAACATTTGCATTGAATTTGAGACAAATTAAGGCAACGATTGTTTCATTCAATACCTATTGTTAACCATTTGTTTGCAAGTGTTTCGCGTTATCTCAACCCCTGAAGCCATTAAAGTATAGATTAATTCAAATATAAACCAAATTAATTGTAATTTCAAAATAAACTGATTTAACGTAACGTCTATTGAGTTGTAGTAATAGTAATGCAAACAAAAGTGTTTTAAAAGTTAAGTAAAAGTCGTTTAAATGATTGCGAAAACCAATCAAATGATAGGAAAACTGGAAAAATGCGCTCAAAGACAACAAACGACACATAAATTACTTATTCATAAATAACGCAAACATTTTATATTCCCTTTAATTGAAATGTTTTCACAATTCATAGACTCTTTGATGACATAATTGATGTTCACTTCAATGCAAAGCATGTGTTGTAAACAAAACGTTTAGACAATTAAATCGCCGCTCAATTGGATTGCATTTTGTATACAATTGAATGTTTGGCCAAACAATTGAATACAATTAATAAATTTGACATAAATTGGATTCATTTCTATTGATTGACACAAATCTGATCCAAAAATGGTTAGTACTGTGGAAATGAGTAATTGCTTGTCTCACGCCTGTCCTCCTGTCCTCTATCTCTAGACCATCAGTAAGAACAATAAGATGGTTCAGTTCATTAACTACCGAATGCGAGTCATTCTTCAGGACAGCCGAACATTTATCGGCACTTTTAAGGCATTCGATAAACACATGAATTTAATATTAGCCGATTGTGAAGAGTTCCGCAAAATAAAGGGAAAGGGCTCTAAAGGTATTGAACGCGAAGAGAAGCGCATTCTGGGGTTCGTTCTGTTGAGGGGACAGAACATCGTCTCCCTTACAGTCGAGGGTCCGCCCCCTCCAGAGGTTTGTCTTTTATTGTTAATTGTGTTTAAAGTAAATTAAGTAAACGTTTATTATATTATATTTCACCCAATTCTCTAACTTAAAACGCCCGGTGCTGTATGTGACAGTCCCTGACTCGGGTAGACTTCAAAATAGCATGGGACCTTTTAAATAATATATAGGTAAACATTACTGCATTGAAGACAAGCATTACTCTAATAAAGTTTAAGCATTGTTTACAAAACAACTAATTGTTAATTAATAATTAATAAATTTTTGTTAAATTCAATGTATAATAAACTATTTTCAATAACAATAATAATAATAATAATAAGGTTAAACTTCTTTGTTTTGTTTTTTAAGTAAATGCTTTATTACTTGTGATGACTCAGAGTTATATAAAAGGTCCTCCAGAGAGACCAGTCTATGACTGATGGAGTTAATCGATAATTATTATTATTATTGAATTAATAAATAAATGTGTATTACCTAAGTTAGGTAACACATCATGATATTTTGAAGTCTACCCGAGTCAAAGACTGTCACTGATAATAAAAAAAATATTAAAATTTGTCCTCTTTCCTACTGGCATTAGCAGCTATAATGATTACCTTGCTAATAAGTAGCTTGTGTTCTTTATTTTTAACCAATTCTTTGATCCCAATTTGTCTGTAGTTAAGTCTATAGTTAAATGTCGTTAAATTAATAAATACTAATAATTAAATACAGGTCTTACTGTACAAAAATCATTACTGGTGTTTTCTAAACTACTGTATTACTAAACTTCAATGTTTAATAATCATATCAAAGAATAAAAATGATTTTGAAATTACTGTAATTAATTTCAAGTAATATTCGAAAAAATTAAGCCAAAAAATAAAAGTGTAAATGAATTAAATATGAATTTGCATTTATGAAGTTTAGAAATTAGTATTTCAACTTTCAATAAATACTGTACTGTAAACTCAAGATATATTTAATTTGTCCAGCTAATAGACTACTTTTTTATTAACTTGCTTTATTTTTATATTATTTGAGTAATCAGTGAACGATAGCAACAATGAGTTTTTACTTCAAACTAAGTAATTCATAGAAACTATTTATAACAAAATTTATATTTCAAGTTATTAAGTATTACTATTAAGCTTTCGGTTACTAAATACTTGAAAATTATAAAATAAAGCGAAACAATAAGAAAGTAGTATATTAGCTGGACAGATTAAATATATCTTGAATTTATGTAAGTTTGCATTTTGAACGTAAATTAAAAATTTATTAAAATAGTGCAACTAAATATTACATTTAGTTAAATATCCATTAATTTTATATCATTATCAATAAAATCATATTCATTTTTACTGTCACTATTATTAGAATCGGAATATTCTGTAGTTATTTTAAGATTTTGCAATCTATAATACGATTGAACGGTAACCAACTTTTCCACACGTTTATTTAATAGTCCACTTTTCTCTTTTGAGTGAATTGTTGAATGTTATGAAAATATTTTTTCATTATAAGCACTTGTACTCTGAATAACTAGTATTCTGTAAACGATTTTACAAAAAGATCTGTAATTCAGCAAAAGATCTATAAGTTATAGACTATAACTTTCAAATTCTCATTTTCATTCATAATTAACGCCAAAATTTAACTTAAAATCTAAAATTTATAAGTTACATGAACTTATGTAAGTTTACACTTCTAACAACACTATTTATCACTTATCAAAACAACAGAAATATTAATAAAGTTAAATAATTTAGAAACAAAAAGTAATTATTTAATTAATTATTTAAAGGTCTAACAGATTACAGATAGAGCTGCTATTCCGGCCTTCTTTGTCACTCTAAATCAATTATAGATACAATCAAAATAATTTCTACGGAAAAGTCCCTTTAATTATCTTAAGAAATATATAAAATTAAATATTCAGATGAATTGATAGAAACAAATCAGATTAAAATCAAGGCTTAAAGAAGAAAAGATTTGAAAAATATGTCACTTATTCTCTGTTCCCCTATTCAAAGATGTTATCAATAAATAATAAGGGGGAACAAATTGGTCTATCCTTCGGCTTTTAGCAACAAAAGGCTTTTTATTGAGAATATAATCTGAATTTAAATCAATAAAAAACAATATTTAGTAATTTATAAAATGTTTTAAGAATTATGGGCTTTCATACTTTAAATTGTCAAGTGATTCATAACTTTGCTATTGATTTTAAATTATAGAAAATAGTTAATCTCTTGATTTTAGAGGCTATTGAATGGATATCTTATTTTATTTTGAATTTTATGTTTTGGCAATTCATGTGTTTGAAGTGATAATGAAGGGATAGATTGATTTGAAATATATAATATTATAACAAAATTTCTAATCTTAAAAATTGTCTAGTGGTCTGAAATGACCCAGATGATATTTCTATTTAGTCTTGCATGATGAAACAATATAAATTTATTAGAATACAATTGATCCAAATAATACCGGTATCTATTGTAAAGTACTATTTATTTAGCTAACAATGAATCTACTTTTACTGTAAAAGTAGATTCATTGTTAGCTAAATAAATATTAACTGCACATTGAGTTGACCAGTTTAATGGTTGTGGCTAGGGAGAACATGACAATTAAATGCTTCATGTATATCCTTTGAAAATATAGAAGTTTGGAGGTTTGAAACCACGTAATCAGGAGTACAAATGCTTACTGTAGAGCTCATCCCATTGCTTGATTGGCACATTGGAGTATACCGTATATATATTGTTGGAAAGCTTATTCGTTGATTAGTGCATTCATGCCAAAATTATTCCTCTGCGATAATTGATCAGAAACATGATGACACCAACGGTAATTGTAAGATCTGTGACATATATGGCTGGATTCGGCTCACCTTAAGCTTGTATATTATATCAATCGGACAATACTATCAGATCTATAGTAGGCATTTGCAATCAGGGGTAGCCAAGAGAAAGTATAGCCTAAATACCTTCTGAGCCCCTGAGTTTGAGATTTTGCAAAATACTTCCCACCCTTCCCCAACTTTTTGTAATTTTATTTTTACCTTACCCTTTGCATTTTTCATATTATGGAATTTTGTATACTCCCTTGACATTTTGAGAAATTGTCTCAAATACCCTCACCGCTCCGATCTTAGCAACTCCTGATTTGAATTCCAGATTACGTGATCTCAAACCATAGAATATCGTATATTAATATATTTTGATAATTGATCAAGTTTTAACTTTAATTATTTTTCCATAATAAACTTTAAATTGATATTTTTTAATAAATATACAGTAATACCAAATATTTTGCCGCTTAGGAGTGTTTGATTGCGTAAACATTGTCATTCAATTCCTTAAGTGTATTGAATCGCAACCTTTTATTCTCTACCACTTTGGCCAGAATAGTGCCACCACTGGAAGTATGAATAAGATGAGAACCAACTGTCTATACAGTATAAGCAACATTAGTGTGAATCGTTTTCCATGCTTATTGACATGATACTTTACTATATTTTGTTTGATAAAGTAAGACAAAATTATAATTGATATATCAGAACATTCTTATAAAATAGATGTCAAAAGAAATGTTAAATTTAATTATAATTTTAGATTTCATATTAAATTCAAGATTGATTTATGTCTAAATGACTGAAATTTATATCACTCCCTGTTAGTTAACATATAAACTTCTATTGCATATTAATGTAACAATATTCAGTAAATTAATTTCAGTTAAATTATACTCGCTCACTATATTTCTGTCAATGCCAATTTATTTGTACCTTTCTTTATCTTAAAAATCATCAATATAATTGATTTTAATTAAGTGTTGAATCTTTTTATTATTTTACCTTGATATTATAAAATATGGATATTAATACATTGTAATTAATTACAATAAAACTTGTTCATTTAGATAGTAAACAAGTATTGCCAATTTTATATTAAAAATTTCCCCAAAATCACCCCATACAAAAGATAAAATATTATTTTGCAATGTTATGATGATGATGAATAAATGATGCCTCTGTATATTTCTCTTAAGGTTCTTCAGAAATGGATGCCATGAGCGCGTTTTCTAATAACTAACTTTTGTTTTAGGGAATGGTTTACACATTTTTTTTTTGCATTCAGATTTTGAATTAACGCTTATATAGCCATGGTATTCAGCCAGGATCTTCTAACACCAAATTATTTGCCTAAGTATTATGGTACATATTAATGGTTAATAGAAAACATAGTTTCTTTTATAGTGTTTTAATGTTTTATAGTGTTTTTTTTATATTGTTTCTGTGATAACTGATCTATGCATCTTTTTTTAACTATTTTAAATTCTAAATGAAATTTTATTACGTCTACGGCTATAGATAACGGCTAAAATATATATTCATTTTAATAATTTAAATTTTTAATGAGTATAAAGAACCTGATATCACCTTGATACATCATTCCACACAGATAGAGATTTACAAACAGTTTTAATACTAAAAATTAATATAAATTCTTGTCACGGGGACATAACAGGCTTGAATTTGTTATTTAATTGATCATGAAAATAACAACCAAAATTAAGTAAACTAATCTGGGAGTATTTCCAGATGTCAGTGCTTCAAAAATGTGACTATGCATGACATTTTGTACATATGTGGATTGTTTTTTTCAAATGAATTTTAAATAATTTTTATAATTAGGAAACTTTTAAAAAAGATTCTAGTAGCTTTACATTTGGGCATTAATAAACTGAAATTCTAATTAGAGACACTAGTCTACATTCCCGGTTAACTTTATAAAATCAACATTATACAAGTAATCACCACTCTGTGTCGTATTGAAAGTATACGTGACTATAATATTGATAAAAAACAAGTTAAATAAAAAGTTATTTTTTTAAAATTTCGATGAAAATATTCTATTTTATTTTAGACCAGAGATGGCTAAACATAACGCCTTGGCTATGAACTTGAATAAATAGTTTGAAAGCATTGGTAATTAAGTTAAAATATTACAACTGATTTACTTTAAAATAACAGAATGTGCTTTGAATTTGAAGAATATTTTAGTTTTTTAGCAAAATATTCGATTTCTGCATATTTTAATGAAAAATCTAAAAAATAATAGAATGGGTAAAATCTAACAATAATAATCCTCTAGATTGCCAGTGTCTATGCACCCCCTCCCCCACTTGGCCATCTCTGATTTCATACTAAGTTCTAGAGATTGTGACATTTTTTACAAGCAATTAAAATGTACTGAAAATGTAGTAAATTGTGATAAATCAGGTAAAAACCAGTAATTCATTATGATTTCTAATAAATATTCAATAAATATCATTTTCACTTCCATTTCATTCATTTTAAAGAAAGATAATCTTTAATAAAAAGAATAAAATTACTATAGTTTATAACGTGAGTTAAGATTAAAATATTTCAAATAAAGAAAGTTAAAATGTATGAAATTGAAACACAAATGTATTATTTTAATCCAATTGACTTATGATTTTGCTAATATGAATAATTGATGCTGTTCATTTGAGGTTTTGAACTATTGGAGCACCTATCACTAATTTGGTTTACCTTAGATTACCTATCAGAGCTGATTAAACTCATACCTTTTTTATATAAAAATCTAGCATTTACTCAAACAGTAATGCAAACTACAGTATATTAACTTAGAATCTATGATTTAGTGTAAGTTCACCTGATTCAAGGCCAGATTTTATCAAAAAAAGTATGGGCTTTATCAGCTCTGTTATGCATAGTTTTGTCTAAAATGTGAAATTTAAAAAATAATCAATATTTTTTAGTTAAGAATTGCTTAAAATAATTTTAATAGAATTCTAATTTAGAAAATCTATTCACACATTACCTGAACAATCAGTAAAAAGTGGTTCAATATTGGCTATAAGTGTATTAACAAATGTAGAGAAAAAATGTTTAGAGTTTTTCGTCTTAAATGTATTGGAAATCGATATTAAAATAAAATAATGCCATAAAACAGAGCCAAACTTATGGATCTAAACCAATGAAGACATTACTGTTATAGTGGGTTAGCGTCCGTTCAATGCCCACAATTGATATTTGATGGGACACCCGAAGGCATGGCGTGTATCCCAAATATTTGCTGCCTTCCGGCACTAATACTAATCGCTTTAAAATTAAATCTGTTTCCTGAAACACAAACTCAAATATTTGATAAGAGACTATATGTTCGGTCGAAATCAACTACTGCTTCCCTCTAAATAAACTTCTTGGTCATTGATCAAAACTACTGCTAAGATAGCATCCGGTGAATACATCCAGAAATATATGAATATTAAGACTCGAATATTAAGTGATTTTTCTCATTTTTCATCTCATCTCGAAAATCATTTAATATTAGAGTTTGAAAATATTACCATTAGTTTCAGAATGTGCCAATTAGTCAGGATCCATGTCTTAATTGCACAAATTCGATAGTTAATTTTATCTCGAATTATCATTTTAGAAAAGCATGCACTTCTCCGCGATAGGACTTGGAAAACGGTATGTGAGTTTATAAATTGACAAAAAAAACTCGTGACTTCATAGCCAAACTAAACTCAAAAACAACTTTACCTTATATGTAAGCTATCAAATAATTTTCATATTTTTTTGACTTAGGTGCGAGGGGGTAAATTAATTATTGAAAAGCTCATTTTTTCCTAATTTACCAGTGAATCAAATTTTCAAAAATCAATAACTCGGTAACCATCAGAGATAGAAATATGGTTCAAAATGGAATAACGTGTCATTTTGTGACCTCTCTCAAATGAGGTTAATCAAAATCGAAAACTCCAAATCCGTAAATCCTCTTTAATCAGAATAAAATTTTATAATTTTTAAAACTGGCAATAGTATTATACTATAATAGGTCTACAATTTATTTGCATTCATTAGCTATCAATTCAGATACATAACTAATATTGAATATTTAACCGAACACTGGATTTCACTATAAAGTTAAATATTAGTAATTCATAGAATATCTTCATAAGGATTTATTTTTTAAATCTTATTGTATTTCAACATTTAGTTTCTGGTTAAATATTGTTTATAGATCAAATGAATAAAAGAATTCATCTGTCTGAATTGATAGCTAATAAGATTATGTAAAGTGTAAACTACTGTATTATAAAAATTCAATCTTATAGTAACACATATAACAAATAATTGACTTTTCAAATAAGATACAAAATAATACTTCTGTCAATTGTCAAAATATTTTATTTGCTTTATTCTGAAATTCCAGTAAGTGCTCAATATTATAAATAAGCTGATTAACTTAATTTTTGATTAATCAAATTTCTCAAAGGATCCATATTTTGAACTAGACAAAAACAAAGATCATTATAACAAGAGACATTTAATAACGGTTTAGCTACAATTGACCAAAATACATTTCGCAAAACTTCATTTCGCAAAACCTTTATAATAAACATTCAAATCGCCAAAATAATAAAATGACAT
>JAQFXN010001765.1:0-14309 GCA_034693365.1 Liacarus xylariae
ATAGATTTCAATGGAGTTCAATAGAGTTAGTATTAGTAGATGTGATTCAGTTTCACTCTGTTATCTGATTAGAACCCCTGTTAACATCACTGACAGAATCCCATATTCTTCTATATGTTCTATGATTTCTATCGAAAAACATATAATAAAAATAAATAGTTTGAAATGAATTTATTTAATACTTTAAGCTTATACAGTTTGCATATTTATGACACTGAGCAATTTTAATAGATATTTTGAATTGACAATAGTTAGACAGTTATTATTTTAATAAAAATATATTTATATTCAAAGGTCAACTGTATTTTATTAGTAGTGAAATACAATTAGGATTTGAATGAAATGTGAATTTTAGTTAATTTTCTAATTACTAATAAAAATATAGTCCTATAAACAGTCATACACTTCTATATACACTTTGTACAACCTTTAAATTATTTTAATCCCCCTAAAAGCAACGTGATCAAGGAGGGGCATGAATTTGATAAGAGATTGAAACTGAATCATATCTACTAACTCTGTACTATAAACTCTATAGATTTCAATGGAGTTCAATAGAGTTAGTATTAGTAGATATGATTCAGTTTCAATCACTTATCTAATTCAATCTCCTAGATAACATCACTGATTTTATTACTGTTTTTTATATAAAATTTTATTTTATTTGTCTAAAAACTAAACACAACTTCTAATTTCATTCCAATACTAATAGTACAGTAAGTATTCCATTATTATTAACCACATTCAACTGGCCTTTGAATGTGATACTACTTTTGTTTTTATTAAACTGATAATTGACTGGCTATCTATTGACAGTTTAAAATATCTATAGAAATTGCATTGAGAGAGAAAAATATGCGCCGCGCAATTGATTTATTAATTATATTAAACTTAAGAATAAATAAAAATTTCCGTTTTAAAAACAATGTAGCTAGTATTGATCAACCTTTTATTGTTTCGCTTCATTTTATTATAGTTGACTAATCTGTGAATAGGAGCCAGATAATAGTTTGACCTTCACTTACTTTGATTAACTTTGACAGTATAAAAATTTAGGTTGAATTTGTAAATTAAAGAGAATTTCCCCTAGAAGTTTTAGATACAAATTAAGATTTTGAAGGTAATGCTACACTTAGTGGAGTATATTATATATCATATAAAAGTGACTTTCTCAAAATTTCCGAAGTGTTAAATTTCGTCCTTAGGCGGAAACTAGGATCGTAAGACTTGGGATATAAATAGTGTCTGTTACAATATAATTCTATACTAAATATAAATAAACTGATTTCCTAAAAGGTTTTAATGTAATGTAATTTTGCCATTTCATTGCACAAGAATGGAGCAAGGAAAATAAATTTTATTGAATGCGGAGCAAAAAAAAGTCTGGAGATATTTTGCAAACCCCCTGTTCAATTTAATAATAAATATGTTGAATAAGCTTTATAAATATTTATCTAGTTGTTCATTTATGTGCTTTTCACCTAGACACAATAATTTTAAATGGATTAAAATCGTATGGGTCACAACAACTTTTTCAATTTTTACCTCTTATTGAGCCGATACAATATATTATAAAAAAATACGGACTGGAATTGATTATGCCTGGACTCAATCATAAACTGTGTTTATTTCATAAAACTCGAATCGAAGAGCAGAGTTCTACATCATTTACCATTAAATATAATTACCAATGATGTAGAACTCTGCGCTTAGAGTCTACTCTCTTTATAGAAATACACAAATAATGAGTTTTTTCATTCACAAACTTAATACACTCACTTACAAACACTTCGAGCTAGACTTAACGACTGTATATAGCAATGAGTAATTACTAATACTCGATGGTAAATAAACACTTTATATTGTAGTGCGTATTTAAGAATACTCTTTGATATTAGATGTAATAACTACTGTATAGCAAATTGTAATCTAGAATCCTCTCGGCAGACTCTGAGCTTGCATACTAATGCTAAACGAGGTGATGAGGTGAAGTATAGAAGACTAGAAAATTGAGATGCTTTGCCTTCGAGCTATGGAAAGGATCGTGCTCTTTAGAGTTACTAGTTGTGTCCTGAAATACTTTGAGGGATAAAGGGAACTCTGTCCGATCAAATTGTTAGACTATTTTACTCACACTAACTGTATTATTAAACTTAAGCTAATTTCTGATAAATTAAATTGCAGTTTTTTAATCATTTAAAATTTGTCTAAGTCATTGAGTAGAGATATAGGATAGATTATTAATAATATACAGTGTTACCACAGCGGAGGTGATCTAGAAGACAGCTCAGCCGGAAAAGAGAAAGAGAACAGCTGAAGACAACAAAGGACGAGATTCCAGGAATTCCCCCGTACTCATCACAACGTAGACCTGCGTGCTTACACATTCGGGGGTCAAAATAAAGCGGCAGGACGGAGACGAATACGATTTACCCGAAGTCGCCGGCTTGAATAGGAAATTTTCAATATCGCCGAAGAAAGCCCGAGAGTCAGAGCAGAACCAACTCAAAAGACTCAAGTAAACAGGTTAGTCTATTTTGATATTTTACACAGTATAGAGCCTTAAGCTCTATACTTATAAGACACGAAGACACACAAACAATTGGCAACGGTTTACATTAAGGATGGCTACCATAGATTACAGAAGGAGCCACAGGCCAGACCCTACCCATCAACAACAAAGAGCTAGCACTTTATGTGGGCGAACGATCCAGACACTCGACTAACATTAGCCAAGGCGGAAAGTCCTCCTGTGGCTGGTTAGCAGATATAAGAAGCCTTTTCGCTGCCTTATCGTCCGCACACTACCACTTAACATCACCAAACCGGCCATAGTTGGACGGGTGGTCCAAAACGACGTTCGAAAGACAAAACACGAGGAACGGAAACGGCGCAATATAACCCTACATGCCTAAATTATTATGAGTTTACAGTCATTTTAGAATAAAAATTTAGGTCCATTTATAATTGACTAATTTTACATAACTTCACAGAATTAACTCATGTTTTCTGTAAAGTGTGATCTTGATATCGATCAGCATGAAAATTAATTCAAAGGTGACTAAATAATTGCAAAAATGAGTGCACTAGTTCGTTTTTATAATAGGCTATATAAGCATTAGACCGAGAAAACACTTTAATCAGTTTCGGTATCAATAATTCCGATATCATTATTAAACAAATTGGTGAACAAACTAGAAATATTGGTCGCCTAAACATAAACATATCCCTCGCTAATCACACCCATCCTGGCACATTTCATATTTCACTTCATATTGCATTTCGAATTTCCTTTACTCATTGGTCTCGATATTGACCAACAATTTGGTCGACACATACATCTCAGACATCGCAAAGCCTTAATCGGCGCCAATGACTCATACGTTCACAACTACACTCCATTCCATCAAACCTTTTGGCATATCATTCAACCTATGGCAGGGGTACTGTAACAGAGAAAGGCTTATACAGCTCTCCAATATTCAAAAGCACCAGTGAAATGCTTTTTTCTTACTCATTAGCTTTGAGTTTTTATATTTGATTAAATTTTTACCGAAAGATTAACATTAATATCAAATAATTCAAAATTAAAACTTTGATACAATGACTTTCTATGAGTGACTCGAATTGAATTAAAATTTATATTTTGTCTATCGGTCACTGATTAATCAAATATAAAACCTCAAAGCTAATGAGTGAGAATCAAGCATTTCCCTGAAACTTTTAAACTCTGGAAGACTGTATATTCTTGTATCACTGTTAGACCAACTTTTCACTAATGCTATAGCAGAAACATCTTTTTTAATCAGTAATGAGCGAGACTGCAATGAAATATAATATCATATAATATTGCTCACTTACTGTAATGGCCTGTTTCCCATGTTCGCTTCTATAAACAATCATCTTAAATTATGTTTTTGAAGAAAAAATAGTTCAACAAACATATTTTACTACTAGAGTGTTTTCTACTGCCTTATAATAGGGGCGTTCAAGCGTTATAAAAGGGTAGATTCGCTGTGGGTATGAAATAACTGATAAAAATAATTAGTTTTCTGATTATAAAGAAGAGATTTAATTAAGGAAATTGGAAAAATCTCAGGGGAAACGTATTTGGTTTGGTGAAATATCAGGCGGGGGAGGTATTCAGAGCTTTGATGTTATAAATTTGTCAAATTTTGGACAGGGTGGTCAAGTTTCTATTTCGTAATCGGTAAATCCTTGAAGAATTTAATCAGAAGTTACGCAATTTAACAGAATTTCAATAAAGAATTTGGCAGAATCTAGCCAAATTATTATTTATTCTATAGGAACTTGGCAAAATATTGCACATCTAACAAGAATTTTGCAAAATTCTTTCATTTTTCCCAGAATTTAGACAAAATTTTACAGAATTTTTATAATTTCTATCTTTCCACTTTTAAAATTTTGTTCAATATGATAAACTCCTCCTTAATGCTGAATTTTTAGCAAAATTCTCTAAAAAATATCCTCCCCCCTCCCCAATGTCTCGACTGAGCTTGGCCACCCCTGCTCAAACATGTACTATTGTTTGTTTCTATATAACTAGATATAGTATTTGCATCTCTGGTGCAAATAAACAATAAATTTAATTTTGTTAACAAAAATCAGATTAATTTTTGAGAAGAAAAAAAACTGAATTTTCAAATGAAAATTCAATCCAATAATGTGTATATTTTTATTTCATTTACTTTAATATTACAATTTATCAATCTTAATAAACAGCGCCTTAAATGACACTTTCCTGTATTATAAAAAAAAAATTTTTTTTACGCCGAAAGTATATTTATTTAATTTATTTCCTTAACTTCTGATACAGTGTATATGACTTAATTGGAAATATAGATAAAATTCCAGACGAAGAGAAGTGATAAGAAATAGATCCCGAAAAATATTGTCAATTAAGTGAAGATTTATAGAGAAGAGAGCGCACACATAGCACTCTTATCCTTCCCTTTTAGCTCAAGGATATTCTTAAAGTAAATATAAAAACGGGACTGTGTATTTTATATTTATACTAGTTCTTGCACAACTTTATTTTATTATTACTTTAGAAGAAATACATTGAAGCTTATTTTTTTGTTGTAACAAACTAGCAATATGAAATTCAGAGGATAAACAAATACAGATTATTGTGCAATTTAGAAATTACAGAATATCACATAGAGTATTTCTATATTATTGAATTATACAATCATCAAATGTGTGCTTTATTTTGTACGAAAATATTTTAATAAAACTAACAATTACAATATAAAAGCATTATTAATATTATCTTTGTAAATATAAGCTTTGTTGAAAATAAATGTGGAACAGAATGTTCAATTCAAAAATCGACCTGTACTAATCACAAGCATTAAGCTATGGTTTACTAATGAGATCGATTAGGATTTGAGCATTCTGTTTCGCAAGTTTGTTTAAAAAATTTTATTTTAACAACATCATTTATATTATTCTCATATAACATGTCCAGTAACATTTTATCTATATTAAATCAAGCTGTTTGATATTGAGTTATTACCCGAATAAATAATGATTTCATTAAATCATTTATTATTAGTTGATAGAAATGGTCAGGTTGTTATTTCTATTATCCTGTGGGGATTGAATCGCCAAAGGGAGTATAGCTTAAATATCCCCCTGAGTTTGGGATTTGGCAAAATACCCCACACTTGACTTTTTTACGCCAGTGCATTTTTCAAATTTTGAACAAATTATACCCATTTTTACTTTTTGGCAAATTTTTCTTTAAATACCTCCTGGCTCGGCCGACCTTGGCAACTCCTGATACAAGATAGGTAATAATATAAGATATGTTGTTGACGGTGTGCACAAATATAAAACTCGATTATTGTACACGAATTACAGAATACATGATATCTGTATTATATTAAAACTATTCAATGGATTCAATGCGCTATTGAAGTGTGAGAAAAAATTATTTTTGAAATATGAAGAAAAAAGTATATAAAACTAAATAAATATGATTTTTCTGATTTTCTAAAGAGTGTGTGCAAACAGTTTGAAATGTGTGTATTCCTATTGTTGTATTCAATTCCTTTAGAATTCTGCGATTTATCTCTCAAACACACACAAACACAACCATATGTTTAGACATGTATTGAAATTGTGAAACGAGAGAAGAAAAATATATAAATTTTCAGAATCATTATAAACAGAATATTTATTGTTTGCAAACATGTATTGAATGTCACACATCATCTGCTCTCTCTCTCTCTCTCTCTCTCTCTCTCTCTCTCGCAGTTATAGTAATATTTGATTCAAATCACACAATATTTGTACGGTTCCCGGACTAAACATCGAATGACAAAAAACATCGAATAGCAAAAACATCGAAAAATAAGAAATTGTTAAATAAAATTTTAAAATTAATTATTAGAAAAGGGGAGTACTAAAAAGTGATAAAGCTAAAAAAATAATTTTTATTTAAAAGTAAGGAAGATATTTTACAAAATTTTCGAGTTAGGATGTATTCAGGTTATATCTGTACAAGATAAATACAATATTCTTAAAAAATGAATTAACAAAAGCTATATTTTGTATTTATCCTAAAAATTAGTAACAATTAATTTTTATAAACTTCTGAACATTATTTTATTTTTCGATGTTTTATCCGCGATGTTTTGTCCTGATACTATTTGTGCGGCGTTTGTGCGGTCTTTTCAATTGGATTGCATACAAAACGACTAGAATATAAAAACATATATATATATAACCAGAACATAGTAGAGATGTTGTGTCACAGTATTTAGTGCATGAAATCATCACATCTAATGAACATGTAATTCATCAGCAGAATAATAATAAACTTCTAGATAAAAAAAAACCAACTAAAAACACAAAAGTGCTTATGTCAAACAATATATTAATTTGATTATTATATATACACTAAATGCATATGTTTGAGCGCGTTGGGTGCAATGCAAAGACGAAATGATTGATTAGTTTATGGGAATATATGAATTGTGAACATCAAAAAAGTGTTCATATGTTTTCATACATTACTGATATATTGACAGATTTGTCACAAAATTATAACAATATATAATTATTTCTGACTCAGTTAGCAACCAGTGATGTGCAAATAGAGTGCTACAGTATTTTCACTATTTGCAAAGATGTGGAGAGCCCAGTCCGGAATACCCTCTCCCTCCCCTAACAAAATTATAGGTTAATATTAAGTAAATATCTAAACTTTGAGGAAAAAGTGGGAGAGAGCTCAAAATTATGCTAGAAAAACCAAAATATACCTGCTAGCTAAAAATTGACCTTTCACATTCTTGGCTATTTGTCACTTTTTCATTTTTTTATTTGATATCATCCAGAACCATGTGCTATTTATTTTAAGCTTGTTCAAATATTCTATTTATAAGAAATTTGGTTCAAGAATTCTGTGAAAATATTTAGCGGATATTCACAATAATTGATGTGAAAATATTTGTAAATTCCTTGACATTCCTATTTCAATGACCACAGAATTGGACAATAACTTTGATGATATTGTCCATAGGATTGACTGATTCTGATGTGTGGAAGAAAGCTTTTAACAATACTCTTTCACTTTACTATAGTTCGCCAACTCTTGAGGGACACTATAAGCAGAGTTCCATACATTTGGCAATATATGAGCTAAAGGTGTAGAACTACTTAATACCAAAATGAAAGCCGAAAACCATTTTCGCTTCCATTCCTCTTATTTATTTATTTTCATTAATATTTTGTCGGAATTTATCTCAAGAAATAAATATAGAGAGCGCACTATAATTATTGTGTGGTTTCAGTTTTCTGCTTAAGCTCTTTAATATATAATAATTATTGGAATTTTTATAGTTATGTTTGGAAACCGATATATACAATGAGATAAATTGTGTGTTTCCCTATTTTTATCTTCTTATTCAATTTGAAAACCAATATTTTCTATTAAAATTCTTTTGGACAGAACCAGGAGATAGATAGTAGACATAAATTCTGTATCATCAGAGCATTGAAAATTTCCGGAATAAAAAGTGTTAAATTTTTCTTCGGTAAAATCGGAAGTAAAACACTGGAAATTTCGTAATAACATTTGGGAATTAACAAATGAAATAGTTATTTTTTGAGGCAGAGGTGGGGTAAATGTAAGTGTTTTTAAAACTACAATTTAGATACTTATTGTCAATCTTTTGAAGTGGGTCATCAAAGAAACTCATCCTGATTTGATGGACCTCTGTGAATAAAAATAAAAGATAAAATTGAACCTTAGTAATAACTTAAATGTAATCTTTCATCTTTGACAAGATCAAATTTTCTGAATAAATATAGAATTAAATGTTCTTCTCTCTAATTCGATAAATGTTTGTAAAATATTTTGCAATTTTTTTTATTAGAGAAAATGATTATTTATTTATTTTTTTTTTGCTACAAAATTTTTCATAAGCTCATATTTTTCGGACTTATTTCGTAATTATCGGAACTACATCAAAATACAAGCTATATCACAATTTCGGAATTTTAAAACATAGATAGGATTTTAATTTAATCCTTATCTCCTAATTGGTGAAGATTTCCATAATTATGAACAAGGGTAGCCAATGGTAGAAGGTATATTCTAAATACCCCCATGAGTTCGAAATTTTGCAAAATACTGCCGCGCAGGCACAAAAAGTTTTAATTTTTCTTACTCCCCTCTGTGCAAATTTTGGTAAAATGTATACTTACTTTTTGGCAAAAGTTTCTCAAAATACCCCCCTCTCTACCTCCCCTGACTCGGCCGACACTGTCCACCCCTGATTATAAACGATCTGAACTTCAAGCAAAAAGTCGTATTTACGAAATTGTCCATGTTCTGCTTATGATATTTCTAGGAATACAATTCAATATTTCAATATAAACACAAATAGAGAGAGGGAGGGGGAGAGAGAGAGAGAGAGGGAGAGAGAGAGAGAGAAATTCAATATAAGATCGAAAAATAAGAAGAGGTTTTCCATTAGAAATAAAAATAAAAATAGGAGACGAAGAATTGGTGCAAACCATTAGTCAACTCTCAATAGTTGAGTATTTGGTCTCATTCTCTATGAGAGATCAATAAAGCAATTTGAAGGGAGAGGCAGAGGAAGAAGAAGAAGAAGAAGAAGAAAAAGTAATGCAAATATAGATTTCAACTCAAAATATATGATCCAAAAGGAGTAGAAAAACGAATTAAAATTATTGTATAAAACAAGAAACAAAAAAGAAAGTACTGTATTGTTAGGACAAACACAGTAGAAAACAATTTTTATGTTACATTAAGTCTAAAATATTGTGCTTTGGATTTGAATGTCTGTCCTATTCCTTACACTTCACTCCTCTTGTAATAGTCTGGAAGAGAGAGGAGAGGAGAGAGAGAGAGAGAGAGAGAGAGAGAGAGAGAGTCGGAGAGGGAGAGAGAGTGTCAGAGAGAGGGAGAGAGGGAGAGAGAGAGAGAGAGAGAGAGAGAGAGAGAGAGTCAGAGAGAAGGAGGAGAAAAAGTTTAGTTTAGAAGAAGAAAAAAAAAGTTTTACTTTTTAAATATGATTTAAGAAAATATAAAATCTAACAAAAAAATAAATAAAATTCAATATTAAAGATGAACGCAATATATATATAATATTAGATTAGAAAAAAAGCTATTTTTCCCCTCATCTGAACATTAAGTATACACAACAACCTTACTATCATCCCTGAGCTTATCTGAGATTTTCATTCCCTTCCTCTCTGTGCAGAACTCTTAACGTAGTTTTAAAAAAAAGATTTTCTTTAAAATATAAAATATTGAATTTCAATATTTAAATAACGAAATCAAATTAAATTAG
Source organism: Liacarus xylariae (assembly GCA_034693365.1). Classification (NCBI taxonomy): domain Eukaryota; kingdom Metazoa; phylum Arthropoda; class Arachnida; order Sarcoptiformes; family Liacaridae; genus Liacarus; species Liacarus xylariae. The sequence continues at coordinate 9,849 of JAQFXN010001765.1, forward strand.
TTTTTAAACTAATGATACAATGATTGCACAATCAATACCTGTGTATTGAAAATAATTGAAATGCAGTGCAAAAGCAGTTTTGTGTGTTTTATATAACTTTCAGTATTTAATCGATTCTCTATTTTATCCTAAAGTTATTTATTCCTAATATTTTTTTTTCGGCTATATTTTCCTCTCAAATACAATAATATTTATAGAATAAAAGTCGAGAATAAAGTATTATTTAATAAATTCTAGTCTGAATCCAGAATTCAACACACAGTGGTGGAAACGAATCTCCAAAATCTTTGAGTACAGAGTAGTTGAAAAATAGTGAAATTGTCAAAAACTTTTGTTTCGATAAGAAAAATCAAAAAAAAAAAATTTATCCAATTTTGAGAAATCAATACTATTGTCGGCTAAAAGTGTTTCAATCTATACAACTGAGCCTATAGTTGGGAACACAAATGGATAGACAAACTTAAAAATTATATTTTAAAATTCAGATTAATTAACCTTTAATAATTAATAAAAATAAAAATTTTGATTTAGGTGCAATTTTAAATTCTGAAATGTTTAAAAAAACGCTACTTTATTATTAGTTAACAGATGACCGATGTTGATTGTTAATTAATTCCTAATTCTATTACGGTAATTGATTTTTAAAAAATTTTAACCTGATAAGATTGTACAAATGGATACAAACGCGTTAGTTATTGTTTGAAAAATCCAAAAAAAAGTATCTAGTTAACACCAACCAAAAAAAAGAGATACAACCAATAAGTTGCTATTCTACCAGGATATACACCACCCTGAACATATTGATACTTTTCAACGAGACTGATATATCTAAAATTCTAAACCAATTTTCCTATTATTAGCAATTTGTCATATGCTGTGTTTGTGCTGTAATTGAATTTTATTTATTTTTGAGTTTTGTTTTTTATCGCAACAAAAGTTTTTGACAATTTTTATTTTATTTTTATTTTTGACGAATACTTTAATCCTCTCTTCTATTCCTTGTTTTTTTTATCAATCGATTCATTTCAAAAAGAAAAAATTCTCTAAATATAAAAAAAACAAATAACGATATAATTGAAGGCAGAGTAAGCAAAAATATATATATATATAAAAAGCAGAAAAGCAGAGAAAAATAAGAAAAGTTCATAGATTACTTTAGAATGAACAAAAGATTAGAATAGTCCAAGTTTTAAAGTAGGATTGGAATTTCTCTATAAGAAAATTTACCAGTGGTGAAAAAAGACAAAACACTTGTCAAATCTCAGTCTTACTATATTAACGTGAATCCTGTATGAGAATAGACAAGTATTTGTCCCTGCTGATTCAGAAATTGTTGAATTTTCCGTCTAATTCTTTTGAGCCAAAATAAATCTATGTTATTTAAACTTGCTCATTCTTGCTAAATTCGAAAATATTTCTAAAACTACCCTACTTTGGATGTAGGGTAAATTTGTGTAAAATTATCTTGTTCCATATTCTTATCTTTAACTTAGCATCCCAAATTATCATTCCGAGAAAATATTTAGAAAGGACTATTTTTAGATCTGTGAATTATAACTGGATGCCCAAACTATACTACAACTGAACATCCTGGTATAACTTTTAACACCCCTGAATATATTGGCTTCTTTCTTGTAAATAGCGAAAATGTTCTTGATTAATTCAATCAGCACCCGATACACGTATCTAAGTCTTGAATAAAATCCGTGTTCTCTTGTATTTAATTTATATAATTTTTGATTCAATTTCTGTTAAAATAAAAAAAAACAAGACTTTCTTTTATCGAATCAAAATCAAAGATAACACACAAACAATTGGTTAACACTAAAAAAGTTGTTGTTCAGAAATAAAATCTTGAATATTTCAATAGAATCTGCATTTAATTGCTAGTATTAAATTGTTAATTGCTTATTTCCTTGGTAGTTTCTAACTGAGGAGTAGTAATAAAAAGATTTCCAATTCATCTATGCACGTTCTTTGGTTAATTGGTCAGTTTTTACTTATAAAACAAAATAATCTTAATCAAATTTCAAAAATCAGACCAAAAGTATTTTCTAAAATAACATGTTAGATTTTTAATAAGTTTTCCTATTCTTTATGCCAATAAATGTTCTCCAATATTGTATAAAATGAAAAAAGATTGAACACATTATTATTTATATAGTTTAATGATTTTTCGGACTCTATTCTATGACTGATGAATGCAGTAATACCTGGACTATCTGTGCAGTGATTAATTAGTTATATTAGGTAAAGACACTCGCGATGATTATGTGTGTGTGCCTTAGCTCTGATAATTCCACGTTATTTATTTGACATATAATAAGGAATGAGAAGAGAAAGAGAGAGAAAAGCAGGAGAGAGAGAGAGAGAGAGAGAGAGAGAGAGTAGTGGATCAAAAGAATAGATTATCTGTATGTTTGCTCTGATATTCCATGTGTAATAAGGTATCAGTGCTCTTAACTGTATTGCAGACTAACTTTTTCTGAATTCTCGAAACTTTATTATATACTTTCTATGTATTGTTATTTAGCACAAGGTTTTTGTTGTCACTCTTTCTCTGTAAATATACACATTTCTATAGAGAAGATATTAAAAGGGCTGCTCTCTCTCCCCTCCCTCCCTCTCCTCTCCTCTCCTCTCTCTGCTCTTCTTCTTCTTCTTCTTCTTTCTCTCTCTCTCTCTCCTATACACTGATTACTGCCATTACTTTATATTAGTGTTCAATAATTTTTTTCTCATCATTTTTATTATATTAAATATATATTCGATATAACTATGATTTCCGAAAGCATAATAATGACTGACATTATTATTATTAATATTGTTATCAAACTTATTATTATTTGCGGTTATAATAATTGTCTGATATATAAAGATAATAATAAAATCTAGTGCAGTAGGAAAAAAATGGAAAGGGTAGAGTTGAGATTCTATTGGCTAGTATCAGATAAACTTATGGATAGACAATGAACTCAAAGTCAGGGGAGGTATAGGGTACTGATAAGAGCCAAAATTTCACAGAAGAAGGGGGTATAGAGGGGGTCAGCCAATCACCAAGATCGCGCAGAATTAATTATAAATGACGTAATTAAACAAAATTTCAACCAATTTTGCAAGAATTTAGCAGAATATGACAGAATTCCGGCAAATTCTGATGAATTCTATAAGAATTTAACAGAATTTGACCAAATATGGCAAGAATTATACAAATTTTGCTATTTTTTCACAGAATATTATGAAAAACGGCGCCTTCGGCCCCGTTTTCTCAAATTTTTAAGGGGGGTTGACTTTTTTCTTCTTCACAGGGGGGGGGTAACTTGGTCATTTTTCGGAGACAGGGAGTATTTTGGCTATACCTCTATCCCTAAAGAAATTGCACCCAGATTGTTTTACTCAATGCTAACTTAATTTTAATGATTGCACACATTATTTTAAAAATTTATAACAAATTATAGTTAATTATTCAGAAATAATTAAATTCTAAGTCTAACACAAAATTATAATTAAATAATATAGTAATTGAAGTGAATATTTTACCGATTATACCAACAATACAAGTGCACACTTGCACACATCCCTATCCCCTATTGTACTCCATGTACTAATTGATCAATATTTGGTCTTCAAATTTGTTAAATTGTTTCTGAAATTCTGCATTTTTTTTATTTCATTATCTAATCGAAGAGTAAATTGAATTAAATTTTTATTTTTATTTTGCTATTACTTTGTAAGCAATAAAATATGTTTTATCGTAAAAGCTTTAGTATGGGATGACCTATGGAGGGGGTAGAGTAGAAATGTATTAAATAAAACATTACACACAAGAGCTGATATTTAACTACCCTTTTATCCAAAAATTTAATTATTATTCACAATAATATCTATAAACCTAGAGTTTTCAATTCGCTCTTTGATTTTTTTTTTGACTAGATTATTTTAAACTTCAATCTTATATAGCCCTGGTTAGATTGAATAATGCCTAAAAATAAAATTTAAAAAATGAGTTCAACAGAAGTCAAAAATAGGTATATTAAAGCACATTAAAAATTCAGCATTTTTGTGATTTTACTAATTGAATAATTACCTAAAGAAATCATTAGTACACAAACCATTAGTGGACATATGCTCTGTATTTCATATATAAAATTATATAAAACATTTGAAATATCAATAATTTCTCTATTGTTTTTCTCTACTATAATTCTCTATCGCAGAGCTATCATAAGCACTCTCTTTATAAATCCCAAGAAAATACTTGAAAACATCGATAAACGAATCGATAAAAATAATATCTTCTTTTTGTTTTGGATGAAATATAAAACTCTATTTTTAATATATGTTTTTGCGTAGAATTTTCCCTATAATTAATGTTAATTTTCATTTTCCAGTCATAACTTTTATATATATATAATTAGTCTATCAGTAGATTATATGCTTTTTAATAAATTGGGAACTGAG